>JALDNG010002529.1:0-88748 GCA_024349245.1 Neodontobutis hainanensis | reverse complement strand
CATGACTCCGATCTTATTCCTGATTCGTGGAAATGGTAGTGTTACAACTCTCCCCGTGTTACAACTATACCCGGTCTCCCCTACTAGCTTTTTCAACATTAACATTAAATTCATAGAGCCTCAGTAATTTTCCACTGACTTTTTAATGACATTCGTGCTATGTCCAATGAAATGTAGACAATAATGCAAGGTCTTAATTCACAAAGCAAAAGCAGTAACACACCGACCCCCTCTGATCCCAGGAGCATGCTAGTACTCAGTATCAGCAGCTTTCTTCAGAGTTGACAGTAGGTTGACAGGAAACATTGGGCCAATGACCTGTCTGAGATTTGTGACAGTTGTGACAGCTGCTGGGCTGATCCAGCCCAGCAGGTTGTTCCTGAAGAAGTCTACTGTCCACTGCAGGATCTCTCTCACTGACTGAGGAAGATGAGCCTCAACCATCTGAACAAACACAAAACACATGCACATTTTAATATGTTAAACACTGCATATGTTAAACACCACGGTTCAGCAAGCCAACTCCACCTCGGCTGTTAAAGCTGGCTCTTGTAACGTCAGTACACAACCTGGTGCTCTCATGTCCGATTCCACATCTCTGACATCAACAGAAACATTGAACACTTGAATCAAGACTGGCCAGACTGTTGGTTAATAATAACCAAATACATAATTTCTCTTCTGCGTACAAGTGGCTCATGAGCAAAAATAAAAAGCTTAGATGCAAGAAAAATAATATATATTAGTAAATAATAATTTTAATGTAATTGATTAAAGTCAAATCAATTCAGTCAAGTCATTGTTAATAGGTTATTGCCTTCTGGTTACTACTCTTCAGATAAAGCATGATAAAAGTGTGCATCCATAACTCTGTTGCTCAAAGCCGATTTAGGTTTAAGTTCAGATTTAGTTTGAGCAAACTCTGAGTTTTCGACTGATGTGATTTTGAGCGGTTTTATTAGCTACTCTGCTCCAGAGCAGGTTGTATTCCGGTTTCGAACGCATAAAACCAAACTGGACCAATCAGATGTGAGAAAAGTCACATGGATTTGATGCTGCATCAACTAAACCTTTAGTTCTTGGCCTCTGCCAGTGTTTCCCACACATTACTGAAACTGTGGCGCACAACCATAGACTGATTAGGGTCGCCATTGTCTACAAATTAGCCATAAATGTAATATTACATTTTACATGTATATTACTGATAAATTACATTTATATTTAAAGCAGAACTAAGTAAGATTTGCTAAATTCTCCCAAAAGTTTTGTAAATACTCTTAGCGCAGCTCTGGACAACACTATCCATCTTCAGACAAAGCTTTTCTCTGTCTTTTTGGTGGCTTCCCATGACTGATGATAAAATAAAAGGAGCAGAACTAATGTTTTTAGTGATATATCTTTTGTACAGTAATCCTGGTTGGTCTCTTGAGTTCTGTGATGTACATATGTAAAGTTATGTTGTAGGTAAATCTGCATGGATTTCCATTACAAGCAATAAGTTCTTGATGTTACAAAGTCAGGCGGTCCAATAAGATGCTAGTCTTAAGCTTAATGAATGTGTATATACTATTTAGACTCTTTTGAGTGTTTATGGACATGTGTGTTTAGGCGCATACATATGCACTAACAAGCATGCAGGACAAAAACTTCACCTCTTTGTATGCACAAAAAGGTGGAATGGGCTGACATTATGCATGCTACAACGCTACTGGTCCCAGTAGACCAGGTTAGGTACTGTAATGGGGTGGGGTGATAAAGTTTATTTTTTCAGGAGGGCTGGGGTTCCATTTCTAGTAGGTCTTGTATAGTCGCTTTCTTATTGATCTTGAGACTTAATCTAAGGTTATTTACAATCGTAGCTTCTGACTTTTGGTTTGTTTCCTTTGTTTGCTTCTCTCTTCACAGAGAACTGTTCTGAAAGCCCGCGCTTGTCAGATATATGCAAAAAGAAGCAGTAACTGTGAACTAATGCTAAAAAAATCCAGCTTCTTCCATTATAGTCTCAACTTCTTTGGATGTAGTAAAGACTATTCCTTCCAACATACCTTCCCCTAAGTTCCCCTATCCATTGTACACACTGATGAATTATTTTCATTATGCGTTTGTGGCTTCTGTCTGTGGCAGATGATTTGCCTGTTTTTCCACCTCCAGAACATTCAGCTGGAGTCAGTTCACAGAATGATACCTCTGCAGTGTGGAAGAAAACAGCCATTTAATGCAACCTCCATCAGTGTGTGTCAAAAGTATGTCATGTAAATTCTACATATTAAGTAACTGAAAAGCATTTGTTTTTCTTGGTACAACTATTGTGTATTTAAGATATATATAAAAAAATGGACTTTGTATTACACAAATTTTTCTCTAACTGTAATGGCTGCAGTTCTACATTTTACCATAAAAATGCCAAAATGACCATAAAAGTCATGGTCATTTATACTGTTACATCTGTTTCTTAAAAGTTTTCTTCTATGACCACTCATATTCTATGTACAGGTATTTTCTAAAAAACATTAAACAGAGCAGTAGACTGGGGGATGTACAGTGTGCTTTGTGAAGTCGCACCCTGACGGCCAGCCGTCCTGCTACGTAGAAGAGCACTGCAATCCTCTCCCACGTAATGCCTTGTTCAAAAACTTTTTCTGCCACCAGTTTAAACCTGTCCCATTTGGAGCCAGCTCCACAGGCCACTCCGTCTATAGCACTGCAACAGACACAGGACAAAAGTCAGACTCCAGAATCATGTGCCACAGCTGAGAGAAGAAGAAACCCAACAGACTCACTCCTGAAACTCCTTGTCGTCCTGGACCTTGTCTCCAATGATGCGGATCATTTTGGCCAGCTATGTGACCACCTTCTGCTCCTGCTCCGTCCGGAGGTGTGTCTGAGGAGTGAGGGGTGGGAAGTCCACTGCAGGCACGTCCTTCAGCTCCTCCTCAATGACCCTACAAAGGATCAGGGACCACAGGTTCACTTCAGCCTCACTGTTCAAACCCGTTCAAACACATTTGGCAGAAATGTGAAGAAAACAGAAGGACCTTCTGAGAAGACATTTTCAATTTAACAATTATTTATAAAGGCTGTTTTAATCAAATGAGTATCTGTGCACTGTTAGTTAGTCAAGTAGAGAAAAGTCAGTAGAAAAAATGACTGAGTGGTTCAGTGTCTTGATATACATTTAGCTTCATCTGAACAGAACGCCAAATGATTACCACCTATTGGAATTAATGTTTCAGATTAAATAATGTTAAAGTGACTTCTGCTGGGGTTAGCACAGACTGTAGTGTACCTTACATTTATAGAGCTCAGTCATTCAGAACAAAATGAAGAAAATGTTCAAACAAAGGCATCTAGACGTAGGTTACAATCACACACTACGTTTACAGGCAGACCTTACTTGATTAAGCTCATTGCTTGATTAAGCCTTTTCGGCTTAAGTTTACACATTGTCCGTGTTTACATGCACGAGAGACAACCAAAATACTGTGTCCGCTCGGGCTGCTGCTGCATTCAGGTGTCCTTAGTGTTTCACAGCATAAAGCCCTTGTTAAAAGAATAAAATAAACTAAGGTTAAACCTGACTTGTTCATAGCGTTGAATGCTAATCATTGATGCTGTAATCATCGAGTTATAAATAATAGTAATAAATATCAACAGTTAAACACCAACTTAGCGAGTTGTAACACCACAAACTAAGAACAACACGTTATAACTGGGGCGTCTGAAGACATGTCTAAACATTGTTCTTTGTGTTTTTCTCATCTTTTTACGTGTGACTTTGTGCTGCTGTTAGGCACAAGTCATAAACATGCAGTCATCCCACAACAAATTGCATTACCTTGACAAATTTGAATGCCTGCCACCCACATCAGAGTAAGGTGTATACATGCAGTCCAATTATAATAAAGACTAAGCGATAATTTGGTTTTCTCAACGTTAATGTGAACGTAGTGACTGTTAGTTTCAGGTTAAAACCCTCTCTCAGTTCTTGTACCAGTTGATCTCAGAATTAAAAATGTTCCTCTTCACCTTGAAACGTCCTTTGTTTTAACCTTCTCTTCATTAACTAATGTTTGCCAACAGTAACACCACACATATCAACTGGAGTAGCACTGCCACTTTTACCTCAGTAAAATCATTTGGTATGAAAACTCGGCAATGGGGAATGACAAGCAACAAATATGATCATTCTAGTTTATCAGTCAGAACATATCACCTGTAAATCTTTTATCTGCTTCATCTGTTTGGAGACAACAAAAGACAGGTCACACATTACCATCAGACTCTTTTAGTCTCGTTTCAGTTTAGCGGCTTTGTCTGTGAATATTAAGTGTTCTAAATATTAACCTTTGATGACAGGATGATGTGGTTAAAATTATGCTGTCCAGTCATTTTTACTTATTAATTGGCCAAGATTTGTTGAATAAAACACGAAGGCCATGATCTTCCGATCATTTATCAGCAAAGTTTTGCTGTTTTTTTGTTTGTTTTTTTTACTTGCCAGAGTCATGTGGCTAACGGCAAGAGAAACACTAACTTCCCTGTGTGCTTACAAAGTCAGACAGCTGGCCCTGAATGCAAAGGTGTTCAAATCATAATTATCAACTATTACTCACTGGAAAGTACCCTGTTTTTGATCGACCTTTGTTCATGTGTTAATGTAGTTTTATTAGGGCACTAATAGTCATCCTCTCTGACTCACAGAGCACACGTGAGCCGTGAGTGCTTTATGCCTGGGCTGGTTTACTGTAAGAGCAATAGCCTTACAACTAAAAGAAAATGAAACTAAAACAACTATATAGTTTAAGGTTGAGGTCTGATTTTTAGTTTTGCTTTATTCTTAACTGTTGTTATTGCTTTTCCATCTTTGCCATCAGTGTTCTTTCTGCTAGTTGACTACAAAACCATCATTTGAAAGCAATATCACATATAATTAAAAATTCTAATTATTATTTCATCTAATTAGGGGTGTTCAAAAAAAACTAATCGATTAACAAATATTTTATTTATTTATGGGATCCACTTCTTACAGTGGTTCAAAAAGATCTTTATTTACATTATTTAAACACTCTCAGAAAAATATAATATTGACAACCAAAACTGAAAATAAAAATAAGAAACCCATTTACAGTATATATAACCCATGCATATATAATACCCATTTGCATATAACATATATATATCACAATTAGTGAATACCTTAATCTATCTTTAAGTAGTAGCCATCCTAGTTGTTTGTGCATCTTTCTGACATATGTGTTGTAGTCAGTCCTAAGTATAATAAGAGCAGCTTATATTTTTTGTTGTTCCACAAGACCATATCATTGGGCAATATTCTAGATTTGATAATATTAGAAGCAACTGTAAAATCAATTATTAGAGCTCCTATGATTTCTTTTCATCTATTTCACCAAAGCATTCATCTGTCACCTGAACCATAGCTGTAGCAGTGGAGTGACTTTCTCTGTATGCATGTTGGTAACTGGTGTTAAGATTGTATTTATCAAAGTATGATTTAATCTCTTCAAATACAAATTGTTCTGTAAGTTTACTTAAAACAGGAAGCAAGCTAATTGGTCGACTATTTGATTCTGAGAAAGGAAGTCTATATTTTAGATATTTTCCACCCTTGTGGAACTGACCCATGTACAAAACTTTGATTTATTATGTGACCTACCACTGGTGCAATATCATTTGCTGTTAGCTTGATGAGTTTTCCCTCTAATTGATTTATCCCTGGAGGTTTTTCTTTGCACAGTTTTAATGCCTTTATTACTTCTTCAATACTTATTTTTTGTAGATTGAATTTGCAGCTTTTTCCTTTCATTACTTTATCTTTAATAAAAGGAATGCTTTTGTTAACACTCATTTGCATATTGTTCCTTAAATTGTCCGTCTTGTTATGACAGGTCCCAATAATGTAATCCTTCCTGTCAGTATGAATGTGATGGTTAATAATGTGACCGTATGTCTGTATGTGTTAGCATAGAGCCTTTGCGGATCACAAGGTCGTCTTGATCAGACTTAAAATTATTTACTGATTGCCTCAGGGGTTGGATCATCGATTTTGTACAAATGTGTCATTTTATATTCTCAGTTGTAAATCCTGAAGGCACTTCAGTTAGCCCCCGTCTTATTTTAGAATTACACACTTTTTTTTCATCTCAATGTGTTCATGATTTTTCCTTTAGGCCACTCCTGGTTGGTCTCTTGAGTTCTGTGATGTACATATGTAAAGTTATGTTGTAGGTAAATCTTCATGGATTTCCATTACAAGCAATAAGGTTCTTGATGTTACAAAGTCAGGCGGTCCAATAAGATGCTAGTCTTAAGCTTAATGAATGTGTATATACTATTTAGACTCTTTTGAGTGTTTATGGACATGTGTGTTTAGGCGCATACATATGCACTAACAAGCATGCAGGACAAAAACTTCACCTCTTTGTATGCACAAAAAGGTGGAATGGGCTGACATTATGCATGCTACAACGCTACTGGTCCCAGTAGACCAGGTTAGGTACTGTAATGGGGTGGGGTGATAAAGTTTATTTTTTCAGTAGGTCTTGTATAGTCGCTTTCTTATTGATCTTGAGACTTAATCTAAGGTTATTTACAATCGTAGCTTCTGACTTTTGGTTTGTTTCCTTTGTTTGCTTCTCTCTTCACAGAGAACTGTTCTGAAAGCCCCGCGCTTGTCAGATATATGCAAAAAGAAGCAGTAACTGTGAACTAATGCTAAAAAAAAAATCCAGCTTCTTCCATTATAGTCTCAACTTCTTTGGATGTAGTAAAGACTATTCCTTCCAACATACCTTCCCTAAGTTCCCTATCCATTGTACACACTGATGAATTATTTTCATTATGCGTTTGTGGCTTCTGTCTGTGGCAGATGATTTGCCTGTTTTTTCCACCTCCAGAACATTCAGCTGGAGTCAGTTCGCAGAATGATACCTCTGCAGTGTGGAAGAAAACAGCCATTTAATGCAACCTCCATCAGTGTGTGTCAGGTTTCATTATATTGCTAATTGGTCTCTCGGCAAACTTAAGTGGCAAGTCCTTTTACACTTTGTTGATGCTGTCTGAATGTAAAGGTATATTGCTTTGTTTGGACAATCAGATGTGATAAAAATAGAATAGAATTTAGTTTGTCGAGTTTCATAATGTCACTATATATATATATATATATATATATATATATATATATATATATATATATTATATATATATATATATATATATATATATATATATATATATATATATATATATATATATATATATATATATATATATATATATATATATATATATATATATATATATATATATATATATATATATATATATATATATATATATATATATATATATATATATATAGTGACATATATAATGTCACTATATATATATATATATATATATATATTTTTTTATATATATATATATATATAGTGACATATATAATGTCACTATATATATATATATATATATATATATATATATATATATATATATATATATATATATATATATATATATATATATATATATATATATATATATATATATATATATATATATATATATATATATATATATATATATATATATATATATATATATATATATATATATATATATATATATATATATATATATATATATAGTGACATTATATATGTCACTATATATATATATATATATAAAAAAATATATATATATATATATATATATATAGTGACATTATATATGTCACTATATATATATATAAAATATATATATATATATATATATATATATATTTTTTTTTTTTTCCGACACGCCCCCTTGGGGGCCCTGGCGCAAAGCTTGCTTTCGGCTTCCAGTCAGAGGTTTACTCTGGACGTGTCTACAACTCTTTAAACAGCGGTTTAAACACAGCAGCGCTTTGTACAAGGCCACGTTTTAAACACAAGCACATTTACCACAGCAGGCTCAAACCACGTTTTTAGACAAACGCACGGCAGCCCACGTGGCTTTTAGGGGGAGGGTTTTCACAGTTAGCTAGGCTGCGAAGGTCTCCGCACGGGTTTTTAATCCGTTCAAAATACACCCGGCTTACAAGCCTTAGGGAGACAAGTTTTCTCATAAATTCCGCACAACGCGGCAATTTTTGCAACTTGTAAGAGACAATTTTAACTTAATTCTGGTACAACGCAGCAATTAGCTTTGTCTCGGGCCCATATACACACTTTGGCTAGCGTGTTAGCATGCATGCAACATTTGCAAAGTCCTTGAGCTTTTCAGCAGACTCTAAGCAACTTTTGACAAGTATTTAATTAATGCTGGAATCTCGCAGCCATTAATAAACTTCATAATTCAAAAAGTCCTTCAGCGGACTTTAAAACAACTTTAATAAGTACTTCTTAATGCTGGAAGCTCGCAGCCATTAGAAGGAACTCCAAATGGATGCTCTGAAGGTCCACGTGTTTTACACACCCAAACCAATCCACTTCAACAAAGTCTCTCTGTCTTCAGCAGACTTTTGGCAACTTTAACAAACATTTAATTTATGCTGGAGTTTCGCAGCCATTATTTAATGTTTGAATTGACGCTTTCCGCGTCACTGTACGTACAGTATCAGACTTTCACGGGTCAGGCCAGCTGACACGGTTTGAAGTCAACACACAATTTCAATAGCGCTTGACATTTGATCACCTAGCGATGATCACACACACACACGCAGTTAAACGCATCACCAGATAAAGCACAGCTTAGACACAGCTTTCAGTGGACAGCAATTTGTGTAAAGACTTTAGGTCTTTTTAACAGGGGGGTGCAGCGCTTTCTGAGTCATTTCTGAGTCAAATCTCCAGCCTTTGTTTTTCTCGCATTAGCCCAAGCATAATCTCTTATTTTCAAAAGTTCAGACAGATCACAGGAAAACCAGGGATTGTGGCGACATCTAACTCTAAATACAAGGTGGTGTAGCAGGTCCCAGCAGTAGCACAGGCCCGAGGTGATGAAGCAGGCTCCAGCCAGAAGAAGATTCTGTCAGGACCAGGCAAAAGGACTCGCAAAGCAGATCCCACGAAAGGCAGAGCTTTGACGTTCTTTATTATCCGAGGCAAAGGTACAAGTCCAAAATCCGAGAGACGTAATCACAAGACACTGCAAGGGTCAAAAATACTAGAATGCAATACAAAGAAATGCTGGAAAGCTCACACTAGGGAAAAGACAATCTGGCACAGGACAGGGGGAAACACACAGACTATAAAGGGAACAATAATGAGACACAGGTGGAACACATTAGGGCGGAGCAGGTAATCACAGTGGAGGGAAAGACACCAGGGTAGGAAGACAATCTGGAACACAGACAGGGTTTAGTGATTTCACAATAAAACACAGGAAATGAAATACATTACATAAACAGATAAGCACACAACACTAGGACATGACAGTACCCCCCCCCTTACGAGCCGTCACCGGACGGCCCAGGATCCTGTGGGTGGCGATGGTGAAAGTCCCGAATGAGGTCTGGGTCCAGAATGTTCCTGGCCGGTACCCAGGACCTCTCCTCGGGACCGTATCCCGTCCAATCCACAAGGTACTGTACCCTCTCCTCTGCGACGAACTGCCATCAACTTCTGCACCGTATATACTGGCCCACCATCAATGATCCGGGGGGGTGGTGGGGGTCTGGAGGCAGGGACCAAAGAGCTCTCCCTTACAGGCTTTATCCGGCTTACATGGAACGTTGGGTGGACCTTCATAGTCCTGGGGAGCTTTAGTTTGACCGCAACAGAGTTCAAGACTTTGGACACAGGGAAAGGACCAATGAATCTTGGTGCTAACTTACGGGACTCTACTCGTAATGGGATATCCTTCGTGGATAGCCACACCTTCTGTCCCACTCGGTAAGTTGGAGCCTCCCTCCTCCTTCGATCAGCAACTGTCTTGTATAGGTCAGAGCTCCTTAGAAGGGATTGTCGAGCCTGACTCCATGTGCGGCGGCAACGGCGAACTAAGGCCAGAGCAGATGGAACACTGACCTCTTGCTCTAAAGCAGGAAACAAGGGTGGCTGATATCCAAAAACACAATGAAATGGTGACAGGCCAGTAGATGCATTCGGCAAAGTGTTATGTGCGTATTCCAACCATCCCAGTACCTTACTCCAAGATGTGGGGTTCCTCGAGGTCAGACATCTTAATCCCACTTCCAAATCCTGATTGACCCGTTCAGTCTGTCCATTGGTCTGAGGATGATGGCCTGAAGTCAGACTGACAGTTGCTCCCACAAGGCTGCAGAAAGCCCTCCAGAAACCAGCTACAAACTGCGGGCCCCGGTCGGACAGCACGCTCCTGGGGAAACCAAAAATTCTGCATACATGACTTAATAAAACTTCTGCCGTCTCCTTAGCAGAAGGCAGTTTGGGCAGAGGGATGAACCGCACCATCTTGGAGAACCTATCTACCACAGTAAGCACAGTATTGTTACCCTCCGAAACAGGTAACCCAGTAACAAAATCCACCGAGATGTCCGACCAAGGGCGATGGGGTACAGGCAATGGATGCAGCAGACCAGAGATGGGCGAATTGGAGGTCTTATTATGCGGGAGCAAATATCACAAGCTGCCACATATTCAGTAACCTCCCTCTTCATGCTTGGCCACCAGAACCTCTCTTGAACTCTAAACAGTGTCCTGCGCCTCCTGGATGACAGGACACCCGCGACAATGAGCCCAAGATATTACCTGTCCTCGTAGTGCTGGTGGTACAAACAGGCGATTAGGTGGAACCCCGGTGGCGCCTCAATGGTTCGAGCCTCCTGACCCTTCTCTCGATGCTCCAGGTAATGGCCCCACAAAACAGGAGCCTGGCAGGATGGAGCAAGCCTCTTTAGGGTCTCTGTCAGGGAGAAACAGTCTGGAGAGAGAGTCAGCCTTGATATTCTTGGAGCCTGGGCGATATGATACAGTGAAATTAAATCTGGAAAAGAATATAGCCCATCGGGCCTGTCGGGATTCAGTCTCTTGGCTGCCTTAAGGTATTCCAGATTCTTGTGATCAGTCCACACTATAAAAGGTTGCTGCACCCTCCAGGAGATGTCTCCACTCCTCCAGAGCTACTTTAATTGCCAGCAACTCTCTATCTCCGACATCATAATTCTGTTCAGCTGGAGAAAGCTTCTTTGACAAGAATGCACAAGGATGTATCTTATCATCATCGACTGACCTCTGTGATAGAATTGCCCCCACTCCCGAATCCAAGCATCCACTTCTACCATGAACTGACGGTTGGTGTCTGGGAGGGCGAGTATAGGAGCGGATGTAAAACAGTCCTTCAACCACTGGAAGGCAGCCTGAGCCCTAGGAGACCAGGAAAACTGGACCTTGGAAGAGGTGAGAGCATGCAACGGAGCTGCAATAGAACTGAAATTCTTGATGAACTTGCGGTAGAAATTGGCAAATCCTAGGAATCGCTGAACGCCCCACGACAAGAGGGGGTAGGCCACTCAGCCACGGCTTGAATCTTGCCCGGTCCATCTTCAGCACCCTCAGCGATTACCATTCCTAAGAATGAAATTGAAGATACATGAAATTCACACTTCTCAGCCTTAACATACAGCTGATTCTCCAGAAGTTTGCCAAGCACCTGCTTGACATGAACAATGTGAGTCTCTAAATCAGGGAAAAAATGAGAATGTCATCAAGGTACACGAAGACAAACTTGTTCAGCATTTCTCTTAGTACATCATTAACCAAAGCCTGAAAAACCGCAGGCGCATTAGTCAACCCAAATGGCATTACCAAGTACTCGTAATGACCACTTGGGGTGTTGAAAGCAGTCTTCCACTCGTCACCCTCTCTGATTCTGACCAAGTGATACGCATTTCTTAAGTCCAGCTTCAGAAAACTTTAGCCCCTGTAACAGTTCAAAACAAGAAGCGATTAATGGCAGGGGTACCTGTTCTTCACTGTGATGTCATTCAATCCCCGGTAATCGATGCAAGGACGAAGTGTCTTGTCCTTCTTATCAACAAAGAAGAATCCAGCACCGGCGGAGAAGAGGAAGGACGGATAATACCAGTCTTGAGTGAAGACTCTATGTATTCATCCATGACAGCCCGCTCCCGGTTGGATAGGGAGTACAGACGTCCCTTAGGTGGAAAAGCTCCAGGGAGGAGTTCGATGGCACAGTCATACGGCCGGTGTGGTGGAAGTGAGGTTGCCTTTACCTTATTAAACACCTCCTGTAATTCCCAGTAGACCTCAGGAACTGTAGCCAATTCTGCGCACGGGATCTCCTCTGATGAGAGAGTGTCTCCACGCCGTATCAGGAACGGAAGAGTAAAACTGGAAACACCGGGATCTGCACTGATCTCCCCACGATACTATGACTCCCGATGACCAGTCTATGTGCGGGTTATGTAGAATGAGCCATGGGTAACCCAAGATCACAGGGTGCAGGGGTGAGTGAAACAGGAAAAACTGAGTCTCTCGGAATGATGATCTGGAAAAGACAGAACTACAGGGCTAGTGTGATGAGTAATGGTGCACAGAAGCCGGCCATCAAGAGCGGTAGCCTCCATTGGTGAGTCCAAGGGAATTATGGTTAGTCCCAACTCAGCAGCAAGATTGCTGTCCATAAAGTTGGCATCAGCTCCCGAATCAATAAGTGCTAGAAGACTGCGAGAGTGAGGAGTGTTAGTTAATCGAATCTTGGAGAGTTGCCGACTGATATCAGTCTTGATGATAGCCGGGCTTGCCAAAATTGAGGATCTAAGTGCCCTACCTCCTCGTCTCACTGGACACGTGGAGAGGAAATGGCCCAGCTGACCACAGTAGATGCAACGACCCTCCATCATGCGTCGATTCCTCTCCGCAGAAGAGAGCCTGGTCCGACCCATCTGCATGGGTTCCTCAGTTAGAAGAGGAGGCAGGAGCAGAACTAGCGGGCACCGAAAAACCTCCTCCCTAGAGGCCCCCCTCCTTCCCTGGTAACTGTCAGATTGAGAGCGGAATCTCACTCTCTCCCGAAGTCTATTATCTATCCTAGATGCCAAGGCAATTAGAGCGTCGAGTTCGGTGGGTAGATCAAGCGGGGTCAGATAGTCCTTGACTCTTTCAGACAGACCATTGAAAAATGCATCCACAAGAGCTAGTTGATTCCACCCACTGTCTGCTGCTAATGTGCGAAACTCAATAGCATAATCAAAGACGCTACGGCGTTCCTGTCTCAACGTTACTAGTGCCTTCGCTGCTTCACGTCCCGGCGTGATGGTTTGAAAAACTCGAGTAAATGTCTCTAAAAACAAAGGTAACGAGTTGCAAGCTGCTGACCCTCTATCCCATTCAGCTGTGGCCCATGCTCTCGCACGGCCGGACAAATATGAGATAATGTAGGCTATCTTAGCCCGATCTGATGGAAAAGAGGACTCTTGAAACTCAAAGTGCAGCTTACATTGGGACAAGAAGGGACGACAATCCCCCGACTCACCCGTGAATCTCTCCGGGCTAGACAGCCGGATATGTGCTGGCTCCCGAATGACCGTACTCGGGGTCGCTTCAGCTGGCACCTGGTTAGTAACCGCACTCTCCGCTGACAATGACGCAGCCTCCTGCCTCTGCATCCGTTCAACGACATGTCCAATTTGTGTAGACAGGTGGGAATAAGCCCGCTCATGGCTCTCTGCTGAAGCCCTCATCTCACGTTGGAGCAACACCAGCTGTTCCTCCTGGTGATGAATCCGTTGTCCCTGTGCCTGTAGGGCGGCACGCACTGGATCTGCGGAGTCCATGTTAGTGGCCAGATTGTACTGTCAGGACCAGGCAAAAGGACTCGCAAAGCAGATCCCACGAAAGGCAGAGCTTTGACGTTCTTTATTATCCGAGGCAAAGGTACAAGTCCAAAATCCGAGAGACGTAATCACAAGACACTGCAAGGGTCAAAAATACTAGAATGCAATACAAAGAAACGCTGGAAAGCTCACACTAGGGAAAAGACAATCTGGCACAGGACAGGGGGAAACACACAGACTATAAAGGGAACAATAATGAGACACAGGTGGAACACATTAGGGCGGAGCAGGTAATCACAGTGGAGGGAAAGACACCAGGGTAGGAAGACAATCTGGAACACAGACAGGGTTTAGTGATTTCACAATAAAACACAGGAAATGAAATACATTACATAAACAGATAAGCACACAACACTAGGACATGACAGATTCAAGCAGAGGCACAGGCCCGGTTATTTGACATTCTTGTGAAGTTTACACTTTAAAGCACGAAATGCAATCCTCCGAGTATATGTGTCCCCGCGGTCGCAAGGGAGGCGAGGGCCTTTATTGCCGCTTGCGGCTTTAATTTATTTTATTTTATTATTTTAATCTGTCTTATTCTAAAGTGTATTCATTGCTTTGTTGCCCGTTTAGCTTCAAGAGCACGATTACTGCAGGAAGAGGAAGCGGTTCCCCAGGGGTCAGCACAAGTCGGAGGGCTACTGGAAGCAGGTAAGCACCAGAGGTTTTTGTAGATCATGTAAAAGCTCATGTTGTTGTGTTAGTTTCTGAAAAACAGAAATTTGATTTACAGAATATGTTGTAGATGAAGAAATCAGGCCTATCAGACCTGGTTGTAAATATAGACTTTAATTGGCGTACCTCTAAGTGTCTGGGTCGGTGCTGCCCCTAAACAGGTCCTTGGATCTCACCTGCCCCACCAGCCTCCACTTCCCACCCCTGACCTTCCTCCTGCCACTCCTCCTCTTCCTAAAGTTACTACAAACAAGCAGCTTACTTCTGTCAACTGCCCTGAACCTGAGCCATGCAGTCATTTTTATCCTTTTGATTAAATGTTTAACATATTGATTTTTACATTTTATTTGTTTACATTTCAAAGTTACAAAAATTGCCGTCCACGTCCGTACTCTCTGGACCTCGGCCGCAAGATCAATCCACTCCTCACTGTTGTGGAGACTGCCTCTGGACTCCTAAAAATAGAGGAGTCAACTGCACACGAGACTTGTCCTCCACACATCGACGTGGGCATCTCTGGAGAGCCCGCCCCCAAAATGTGACGTCTCCACTAGAGTCTCTCTTCTTTGAAAATATTTTATATAGTTTAGTAGAAATACTTGTTAAGTCCATTTGCAGCTTCTACCAACAAGCTGCACCTCCAGCAGTCTGCCTCAGCTCCAGCCTCTAACATCAGGCTCCAGCACAAAATACAACCTTCCTCCTGGCTCACAGTGTCCATTGCATCGACAGCTTTCACCACAAACCTCCAGCCTCTAACATTAAGCTCCAGCCTCCAGCCTACAACCCTGAGAGACTAGTCCTCGACACATCGACATGGACACCTCTGGAGAGCCCGCCCCCAAAAAAAGACATCTTCAAAAAAGACATCTTCACTAGAGACTCTCTTCTTTGTAAATATTGTATGTAGTTCAAGACATCCACTTAATGAATTAAACAGTTTTTTCTTCTTTTAGTAGAAATACTTGTTAAGTCCATCTGCAGCTTCTACCACTAAGCTGCACCTCCAACAGTCTGCCTCGGCTTCAGCCTCTAACATCACCTCCAACCTCTAACATCAGGCTCCAGCCTCCAGGTTCTAACATCAGCCTCCAGCCTGCCACCTCCATCATCCAGCCACCAGCCTCTAACATCAGTCTTCAGTCTCCAGCCTCCATCCCACATTCTCCAGCCTCTAACATCAGCCTCCAGCCTCCAGTCCCCAGCCACCAACATCAGGCTCCAGCCTCCAGCCTCTAAACTCAGGCTCCAGCCTCTAACATTAGGCTACAGCCTCCATTTTCCACCCTCCAGCCTCTAACATTAGCCTCCATCCTCCATCATCCTGCCACCAGCCTCTAACATTGGGCTCCAGCCTCCAGCCGCCAGCCTCCAGCCTCTAACATCAGTCTTAAGCCTCCAGTCTCCAGCCTCTAACATCAGGCTCCAGCCTCCATCTTCCACCCTCCAGCCTCCAGCTTTCAGCCTCCAGCCTCTAACATCAGTCTCCAGCCTCCAACATCAGTCTCCCGCCTCTAACATCAGGCTCCAGCCTCCATCTTCCAGCCTCCAGCCTCCATCTTCCAGCCTCCAGCTTTCAGCCTCCAGCATCTAACATCAGCCTCCAGTCTCCTGCTACAGCCTCTAACATTAGCCTCCAGCCTCCATCCTCCAGCCTCTAACATTAGGTTCCAGCCTTCATTCGCTATCATCCAGCCTCCAGCCTCTAACATCAGGCTCCAGCCTCCAGCCTCTAAACTCAGGCTCCATCATCCATCATCCAGCCACCAGCCTCTAACATCAACCTCTAGCCTCCAGCCTCCATCCCACATTCTCGAGCCTCTAACATCAGCCTCCAGTCTCCAGCCTCCAACATCAGGCTCCATCCTCCAGCCGCCAGTCTCCAGCCTCTAACATCAGTCTTCAGCCTCCAGCCTCTAAACTCAGGCTCCATCCTACATCATCCAGCCTCCAGCCTCTATCATCAGTCTCCAGCCTCCAACATCAGGCTCCAGCCTTCATCTTTCAGCCTCCAGCCTCCATTTTCCAGCCTCCAGCTTTCAGCCTCCAGCCTCTAATATTAGCCTCCATCCTCCATCATCCTGCCACCAGCCTCTAACATCAGCCTCCAGTCTCCAGCCTCCAACATCAGGCTCCAGCATCCAGCCTCTAACATCAAGCTCCAGCCTACATCCTCCAGCCTCCATCCTCCAGCATCCAGCCTCTAACATCAGGCTCCAGCCTACAGCCGCCAGCCTCCAGCCTCGAAAATCAGGCTCCAGCCTACATCCTCCAGCCTCTACATCAGGCTCCAGCCTCAAGCCTCCAGCCTCCTTCATCCAGCCTCAAGCCTCCAGCCTTTAGCCTCCAGTCTCCAGCCTCTAACATTAGGCTCCAGCCTCCAGCCGCCAGTCTCCAGCCTCTAACATCAGGCTCCAGCCTCCAACATCAGGCTCCAGCCTCCATCTTCCAGCCTCCAGCCTCCAGCTTTCAGCCTCCAGCCTCTAACATCAGTCTCCAGCCTCCAACATCAGGCTCCAGCCTCCATCTTCCAGCCTCCAGCATCCATCTTCCAGCCTCCAGCTTTCAGCCTCTAGCCTCCAGCTTTCAGCCTCCAGCCTCTAACATCAGCCTCCAGTCTCCTGCTGCAGCCTCTAACATTAGCCTCCAGCCTCCATCCTCCAGCCTCTAACATCAGGTTCCAGCCTACATTCGCCATCATGCAGCCTCCAGCCTCTAACATCAGGCTCCAGCCTCCAGTCCCCAGCCACCAACATCAGGCTCCAGCCTCCAGCCTCTAAACTCAGGCTCCATCCTCCATCATCCATCATCCAGCCACCAGCCTCTTACATCAACCTCTAGCCTCCAGCATCCATCTCACATTCTCGAGCCTCCAACATCAGGCTCCAGCCACCAGCCTCTAACATTAGGCTCCATCCTCCAGCCACCAGTCTCCAGCCTCTAACATCAGTCTTCAGCCTCCAGCCTCTAACATCAGCCTCCAGCCTCCAGTCTCCAGCCTCCAACATCAGGCTCCAGCCTCTAACATCAGGCTCCAGCCTCCAACATCAGTCTCCAGCCTCCAACATCAGGCTCCAGCCTCTAACATCAGGCTCCAGCCTCCAACATCAGGCTCCAGCCTCCAGCCTCTAACATCAAGCTCCAGCCTACATCCTCCATCCTCCACCCTCCAGCATCCAGCCTCTAACATCAGGCTCCAGCCTACAGCCGCCAGCCTCCAGCCTCGAAAATCAGGCTCCAGCCTACATCCTCCAGCCTCTAACATTAGGCTCCAGCCTCCATCCTCCAGTCTCCAGCCGCCAGCCTCCAGCCTCTAACATCAGGCTCCAGCCTCCATTCTCCAGTCTTCAGCCTCCAGCCTCCAGCCTCCAGCCTCCAGCCTCCAGCCTCCAGCCTCTACATCAGGCTCCAGCCTCCAGCCTCCTTCATCCAGCCTCCAGCCTCCAGCCTCTAACATCAGGCTCCAGCCTCCAGCCTCCTTCATCCAGCCTCCAGCCTCTAACATCAGCCTCCAGCCTCCAGCCTTTAGCCTCCAGCCTCTAACATCAGGCTCCAGCCTCCATCCTCCTTCATCCAGCCTCCAGCCTCCAGCCTCTAACATCCACCTCCAGCCTCCTGCCTCCAGCCTCCAGCCTCTAACATCAGCCTCCAGCCTGCTGCCGCCTGCCTCCAGTCTCCAGCCTCTAACATCAGGCTCCAGCCTCCAGCCGCCAGCCTCCAGCCTCTAACATCAGGCTCCAGCCTCCATCTTCCAGCCTCCAGCCTCCATCATCCAGCCTCTAACATCAGCCTCCAGCCTTCAGCCTCCAGCCTCCAGCCTTCAGACTCCAGCCTCTAACATCAGCCTTCAGCCTCCAGCCGTCAGCCTCCAGCCTCCAGCTTCTAACATCAGCCTCCAGCCTTCAGCCTCCAGCCTCCAGCCTTCAGACTCCAGCCTCTAACATCAGCCTTCAGCCTCCAGCCGTCAGCCTCCAGCCTCCAGCTTCTAACATCAGCCTCCAGCCTTCAGCCTCCAGTGTCTAACATCAGCCTTCAGCCTCCAGCCTCCAGCCTCTAACATCAGCCTTCAGCCTCCAGCCTCCATCATCCAGCCTCTAACATCAGCCTCCAGCGGCCATCCTCTAACATCAGGCTCCATCCTTCAGCCTCCAGCTTTCAGCCTCCAGCCTCTAACATTAGCCTCCAGCCTCCATCCTCTAACATCAGGCTCCATCATCCAGCCGCCAGTCTCTAACATCAATCTTCAGCCTCCAGCCTCTTACATCAGGCTCCATCTTCCATCCTCCATCATCCAGCCACCAGCCTCTAACATTAGCCTCTATCCTCCATCCTCCAGCCTCCAGCCTCCAGTCTCCAGCCTTCATCCTCCAGCCTCCGGCATCCAGCTTCCAGCCTCTAACATCAGCCTCCATCCTCCATCCTCCAGCATCCAGCCTCCAGCCTCTAACATCAGCCTCCATCCTCCATCCTCCATCCACCAGCCTCCAGTCTCCAGCCTCCATCCTCCAGCCTCCAGCCGCCAAACACTTGTCAAACACTTCAATAATTAATAAACCAGTCTGCACACTACTATAGACTATCTTAAAATCATAATCAGAAATACTTTATTGATCTTTATTGATATCGATAACCCAGGGGACAATTGTTGTGTCACAGTTGATGTGCACATCAAGACATTTAAAGAAATATAAATAATATAAGTTGGTAAATAAACAAGTAGCCTATATATATGTAAAAAGTATAAATATATGATATAAAATATAAATAAGAGTTATAAAGGACCATGGATATGCAGCCTACAAGATTTACATTACTGTATTAACAGAATTGAATTGATTGTGATGAACAGTACTAGTAAATAAATAGAAGCAGAACTGCAGCAAACTATATTACACTGAATATTAAAAAAGATAATATTGCACAGAATGTGAAGTATTACATTGCACTACAGTACAGGGTCCATTTAAATAACAAAGGTTATCGATATGAATAAAGATCAATAAAGTATTTCTGATTATGATTTTAAGATAGTCTATAGTAGTGTGCAGACTGGTTTATTAATTATTGAAGTGTTTGACATTTTGGAAAAGCATGTCTGTGTAGCCTACGATAAAACGTCAGCAGAGGGCGTTCTAGGCTCAGGTCACGGTACCTCCTTCTGGCTGTATGTATGAGCCTTATGGGCGGCAGAGTTAGCATGCATTCTTTCGGGAGAAAAAGCTGCTCCATTGTGCATTCTCCTTTTATATTCATTCATATTATCTCGTGGCCACGACTTAGTTACATATATTATTTTTTTTTGACATAGTGTGACCAGAGGGGCTCCGTACAAATGAAATAATTCTCTATATTTAACAAAAAAATATAGTTATATAAAATATAAAAGTATTTTTGTACAAGACCTATTTGAAAATTATGGACAAGTACAAAATATATATTTTTAATCAACACACACAATTTTTTCATAACACCCCAAGAAAATAATTACATCATAAAAAGGATTGTAAAAGGTACATTTAAAATAATGAAATGAATAATGAATAATGAAGATAAAAAAATGTTAATGTTAATGTATGGGTTAACGGAAAAGCTATCAAAATTGTACTAATAAACACATTAGAATACCGTTCCAAGCTTTGACACGCTCAATGCAATGAATACGAAGAAACTTTGCAACATCTTTTTTTTATAAATGCTCCTCCTGTCATAGTATAGTAATTACTTATCAAAATATTATTACCTACTTTAGACATAAAAGCAAGAAAATAGAATTAACTGTTAATTTATTCATATTATTGGGTAAATATTAAATACACAAAATGAAATTCTCTGAAATTAAGAAAACCCTATTTAAACTCTTTTTAATCAAATTGAATAACTATATGACTTCATTTAAGGCATTCACTAATAGGAAAGCCATAAAGACTATTAAAACCTTTGATGAGATGTGTTGTTAATAAAAATAGAGAGAAATTATGTGTTATATTAAACAGTGACACACTGACATTGTGTGAGGGTAGTAAATTAATCTACCAATAATGCTGTAAGGTTCTAGCTTTTCTCTTTTGTACCTTAAACTAATTAAACTAATGTTTAATGATGAAAAAAGTGAATTCATAAAATTAAATAATGTATTTTTGTGTTCTGATGTAAATGTAACATTCTAATGTATTTTATATTGAAAGAATGTATATTTGTGTTTTGTACTTTAAATTTAATAAATAAACTCGGACACTAAACTAGTGGCATGCACTGCGCACCGATAGGGGCGATCTTATCTCGCAGGTCTTTTATTTATTTTTATTCAACAATTGCACAGTTTACATGAGCATTCATCTCCTTTATAAAAATAATATATTGTGCAGTTTCCAACATTGCAAGTTTTTTTAACATAAACAAAGCATAAAGAAAAGACTCACATCATCACATTTTGCCAGGGAAGTACGAACTTACAAAAATATATCAAATTGTTTGAACACCTTCACCGTTTTGTTGCCTTTTGACTAAGAGAATACTTGCTCCTGTTGACATATTGCTTGATCTCAATGTTAAAAGCAATAAAAGATGTTTTGGAGCGCGCAAACTTACATTTATGAATGTAAAATTTTGCCAAGAGAATAATGACATTAATAATGAAAGTATCATTAGGCCTAGTCTTAGTTATGTTGAGGTCATAAAGGCCGAACGCAGTCAATGTGAATGAGCGGGCTACATATTTGCAATGTACGCTGAAGGTCATGATTCCTGCCATTCCGAAGTCGCTGAGAAAATTACGGAAGCCACCCTCTCTTGACGTCAGTGAGACTAAAGTTAGTGCCGGGCACCCAATGCTTTCGAATGAACAGATCATTTACTTTTTGCTTATGTTAATTCTTTATTAAAACAACAAGTGTTAAGAATTAGGGACCGTAGACTGCATTATTCAAAAAAGGTTGTCGAGTGAAGTAGTCTCGTGTAGGCTTGTTTGAAACTTATGTTAGAACATCGTGTTATCTCTTTATGAAAAGTTGTTTTTCTTCCGTCAAATAAAAAATACGGTGTTTAAAGTTGTCAAAGCGCGTGAGCCATGGCCTGTGAGGGAAACGGACTGTCAGGTAGGTTTGAATCTTTATTCTGGAAGTTTACATTGTTATATATATTTTTCTCTCCAGATGGACTAGTGAAAAACTAAAACTCTCTCTCTTTGCAGATGAAAGAATAGGAGAGGCCTTGATCAAAGAGTAAGTTCCACTTTATTACACTGTTATTCAGTTGATAAGAAATTAACAAAACAATGACAATGGTAATAATCCTAATGCTAACACTTGGGCACATAGGGCACTTGAGTGCCCTATGATAAAATATATGGCTTATGGCCCCGGCAGGACTGTCAAACCTGTTTAAATCCATCTAAAACCAGTTTAAATCCACCTGTTTTAATCCAACTAAAACTTGTGGAATAATAAAATCAGCAGAGACTGTCGACACATTTTTGGGATTTTCTTTAATGGAAAATTGAATGCCTGAACTAACCATTAAATTTAGTTAAGGCAACTAACTTTGCCTTAACTAAATTTAAGACTCCCAGTTGCTTTGCATTAAAACTTCCAAATTAATTAAGAACACACCAATTAAGGGCAACAGCGAATTTTCCTTCAACTTCATTAAACAAACCTGGAGGCTGGAGGCTGGAGCTTGATGTTAGAGAATGGAGGCTGCAGGAGACATTGTGTGCAATATAACAGTTCAGAAGCTGTACCTTAGACAAAGTGTATAAACTGTACAGCATATTTACTGCATTATTGATTTTGCCTATTATAGAAAAGCATGTTCCTCTCAAGAAACATCAGAAAACAAAGTGGTCCATGGAGGGATAATGAGCTGAAGCAGTATATGGAAGAATAAAATCAGGCAAATGTGAGAGCAATAAATGTGGTTTCAAAATTAAATAAAAAAAAAAAATAAAATTATATTATCAAAATAAATTGATCATATAGTAAAAAAATATGGAGCACCCTAAACAAACTTTAGGAAAGAATAGGAACTCAAAATGAATGTTTTCTAGAAATGAATGTCAATTAATTGCAAATCATTTAAACAATTATTTTATATTTCATAACAAGACGGACAATTTAAGGAACAATATGCAAATGAGTGTGAATAAAAACATTCCTTTTATTAAAGATAAAGTAATGAAAGGAAAAAGCTGCAAATTCAATCTACAAAAAATAAGTATTGAAGAAGTAATAAAGGCATTAAAACTGTGCAAAGAAAAACCTCCAGGGATAAATCAATTAGAGGGAAAACTCATCAAGCTAACAGCAAATGATATTGCACCAGTGGTAGGTCACATAATAAATCAAAGTTTTGTACATGGGTCAGTTCCACAAGGGTGGAAAATATCTAAAATATAGACTTCCTTTCTCATAATCAAATAGTCGACCAATTAGCTTGCTTCCTGTTTTAAGTAAACTTACAGAACAATTTGTATTTGAAGAGATTAAATCATACTTTGATAAATACAATCTTAACACCAGTTACCAACATGCATACAGAGAAAGTCACTCCACTGCTACAGCTATGGTTCAGGTGACAGATGAATGCTTTGGTGAAATAGATGAAAAGAAATCATAGGAGCTCTAATAATTGATTTTACAGTTGCTTCTAATATTATCAAATCTAGAATATTGCCCAATGATATGGTCTTGTGGAACAACAAAAAATATAAGCTGCTCTTATTATACTTAGGACTGACTACAACACATATGTCAGAAAGATGCACAAACAACTAGGATGGCTACTACTTAAAGATAGATTAAGGTATTCACTAATTGTGATATATATATATGTTATATGCAAATGGGTATTATATATGCATGGGTTATATATACTGTAAATGGGTTTCTTATTTTTATTTTCAGTTTTGGTTGTCAATATTATATTTTTCTGAGAGTGTTTAAATAATGTAAATAAAGATCTTTGTGAACCACTGTAAGAAGTGGATCCCATAAATAAATAAAATATTTGTTAATCGATTAGTTTTTTTTGAACACCCCTAATTAGATGAAATAATAATTAGAATTTTTAATTATATGTGATATTGCTTTCAAATGATGGTTTTGTAGTCAACTAGCAGAAAGAACACTGATGGCAAAGATGCAAAAGCAATAACAACAGTTAAGAATAAAGCAAAACTAGAAATCAGACCTCAACCTTAAACTAT
Organism: Neodontobutis hainanensis; assembly: GCA_024349245.1. NCBI lineage: Eukaryota > Metazoa > Chordata > Actinopteri > Gobiiformes > Odontobutidae > Neodontobutis > Neodontobutis hainanensis. The sequence goes on along the minus strand of JALDNG010002529.1, from coordinate 65,031 downwards.
ATAGTTGTTTTAGTTTCATTTTCTTTTAGTTGTAAGGCTATTGCTCTTACAGTAAACCAGCCCAGGCATAAAGCACTCACGGCTCACGTGTGCTCTGTGAGTCAGAGAGGATGACTATTAGTGCCCTAATAAAACTACATTAACACATGAACAAAGGTCGATCAAAAACAGGGTACTTTCCAGTGAGTAATAGTTGATAATTATGATTTGAACACCTTTGCATTCAGGGCCAGCTGTCTGACTTTGTAAGCACACAGGGAAGTTAGTGTTTCTCTTGCCGTTAGCCACATGACTCTGGCAAGTAAAAAAAAACAAAAAAAAAAACAGCAAAACTTTGCTGATAAATGATCGGAAGATCATGGCCTTCGTGTTTTATTCAACAAATCTTGGCCAATTAATAAGTAAAAATGACTGGACAGCATAATTTTAACCACATCATCCTGTCATCAAAGGTTAATATTTAGAACACTTAATATTCACAGGCAAAGCCGCTAAACTGAAACGAGACTAAAAGAGTCTGATGGTAATGTGTGACCTGTCTTTTGTTGTCTCCAAACAGATGAAGCAGATAAAAGATTTACAGGTGATATGTTCTGACTGATAAACTAGAATGATCATATTTGTTGCTTGTCATTCCCCATTGCCGAGTTTTCATACCAAATGATTTTACTGAGGTAAAAGTGGCAGTGCTACTCCAGTTGATATGTGTGGTGTTACTGTTGGCAAACATTAGTTAATGAAGAGAAGGTTAAAACAAAGGACGTTTCAAGGTGAAGAGGAACATTTTCAATTCTGAGATCAACTGGTACAAGAACTGAGAGAGGGTTTTAACAGTCACTACGTTAACATTAACGTTGAGAAAACCAAATTATCGCTTAGTCTTTATTATAATTGGACTGCATGTATACACCTTACTCTGATGTGGGTGGCAGGCATTCAAATTTGTCAAGGTAATGCAATTTGTTGTGGGATGACTGCATGTTTATGACTTGTGCCTGAGTAACAGCAGCACAAAGTCATACACGAAAAAGATGAGAAAAACACAAAGAACAATGTTTAGACATGTCTTCAGACGCCACAGTTATGACGTGTTGTTCTTAGTTTGTGGTGTCACAACTCGCTAAGTTGGTGTTTAACTGTTGATATTTATTACTATTATTTATAACTCGATGATTACAGCATCAATGATTAGCATTCAACGCTATGAACAAGTCAGGTTTAACCTTAGTTTATTTTATTCTTTTAACAAGGGCTTTATGCTGTGAAACACTAAGGACACCTGAATGCAGCAGCAGCCCGAGCGGACACAGTATTTTGGTTGTCTCGTGCATGTAAACACGGACAATGTGTAAACTTAAGCGAAAAGGCTTAATCAAGCAATTAGCTTAATCAAGTAAGGTCTGCCTGTAAACGTAGTGTGTGATTGTAACCTACGTCTAGATGCCTTTGTTTGAACATTTTCTTCATTTTGTTCTGAATGACTGAGCTCTATAAATGTAAGGTACACTACAGTCTGTGCTAACCCCAGCAGAAGTCACTTTAACATTATTTAATCTGAAACATTAATTCCAATAGGTGGTAATCATTTGGCGTTCTGTTCAGATGAAGCTAAATGTATATCAAGACACTGAACCACTCAGTCATTTTTTCTACTGACTTTTCTCTACTTGACTAACTAACAGTGCACAGATACTCATTTGATTAAAACAGCCTTTATAAATAATTGTTAAATTGAAAATGTCTTCTCAGAAGGTCCTTCTGTTTTTTCACATTTCTGCCAAATGTGTTTGAACGGGTTTGAACAGTGAGGCTGAAGTGAACCTGTGGTCCCTGATCCTTTGTAGGGTCATTGAGGAGGAGCTGAAGGACGTGCCTGCAGTGGACTTCCCACCCCTCACTCCTCAGACACACCTCCGGACGGAGCAGGAGCAGAAGGTGGTCACACAGCTGGCCAAAATGATCCGCATCATTGGAGACAAGGTCCAGGACGACAAGGAGTTTCAGGAGTGAGTCTGTTGGGTTTCTTCTTCTCTCAGCTGTGGCACATGATTCTGGAGTCTGACTTTTGTCCTGTGTCTGTTGCAGTGCTATAGACGGAGTGGCCTGTGGAGCTGGCTCCAAATGGGACAGGTTTAAACTGGTGGCAGAAAAAGTTTTTGACCAAGGCATTACGTGGGAGAGGATTGCAGTGCTCTTCTACGTAGCAGGACGGCTGGCCGTCAGGGTGCGACTTCACAAAGCACACTGTACATCCCCCAGTCTACTGCTCTGTTTAATGTTTTTTAGAAAATACCTGTACATAGAATATGAGTGGTCATAGAAGAAAAACTTTTAAGAAACAGATTTAACAGTATAAATGACCATGACTTTTATGGTCATTTTGGCATTTTTATGGTAAAATGTAGAACTGCAGCCATTACAGTTAGAGAAAATTTGTGTAATACAAAGTCCATTTTTATATATATCTTAAATACACAATAGTTGTACCAAGAAAAACAAATGCTTTTCAGTTACTTAATATGTAGAATTTACATGACATACTTTTGTACTGTACAAAAGATATATCACTAAAAACGTTCTGCTCCTTTTATTTTATCATCAGTCATGGGGAAGCCACCAAAAAGACAGAGAAAAGCTTTGTCTGAAGATGGATAGTGTTGTCCAGAGCTGCGCTAAGAGTATTTACAAAGCTGTTGGGAGAATTTAGCAAATCTTACTTAGTTCTGCTTTAAATATAAATGTAATTTATCAGTAATATACATGTAAAATGTAATATTACATTTATGGCTAATTTGTAGACAATGGCGACCCTAATCAGTCTATGGTTGTGCGCCACAGTTTCAGTAATGTGTGGGAAACACTGGCAGAGGCCAAGAACTAAAGGTTTAGTTGATGCAGCATCAAATCCATGTGACTTTTCTTACATCTGATTGGTCCAGTTTGGTTTTATGCGTTCGAAACCGAATACAACCTGCTCTGGAGCAGAGTAGCTAATGAAAACCGCTCAAAATCACATCAGTCGAAAACTCAGAGTTTGCTCAAACTAAATCTGAACTTAAACCTAAATCGGCTTTGAGCAACAGAGTTATGGATGCACACTTTTTATCATGCTTTATCTGAAGAGTAGTAACCAGAAGGCAATAACCTATTAACAATGACTTGACTGAATTGATTTGACTTTAATCAATTACATTAAAATTATTATTTACTAATATATATTATTTTTCTTGCATCCAAGCTTTTTATTTTTGCTCATGAGCCACTTGTACGCAGAAGAGAAATTATGTATTTGGTTATTATTAACCAACAGTCTGGCCAGTCTTGATTCAAGTGTTCAATGTTTCTGTTGATGTCAGAGATGTGGAATCGGACATGAGAGCACCAGGTTGTGTACTGACGTTACAAGAGCCAGCTTTAACAGCCGAGGTGGAGTTGGCTTGCTGAACCGTGGTGTTTAACATATGCAGTGTTTAACATATTAAAATGTGCATGTGTTTTGTGTTTGTTCAGATGGTTGAGGCTCATCTTCCTCAGTCAGTGAGAGAGATCCTGCAGTGGACAGTAGACTTCTTCAGGAACAACCTGCTGGGCTGGATCAGGGATCACGGTGGATGGGTATGTAATAGTGCCAAACACAGAATCCTCAGGACTGTAGGAGCTCACGCTACAGTAACTCTGAGCTGTGGAGTTTTATGACCACAAGAGGGAGCTGTTCAGTCATCAACCTGAAGGATTTAAAGAGAGTATGGAACAATGATCCAAAGAAAAAGACCCCAAAAATTATATACAGTCTAGTATCACAATAGCTGTTGCCTCAAAGAGCTTAATAAATACTCAAGGCAGCAAGTAATAGACAGCTCCCCCTGTCCTTTAGAGCAGGGGTTCCCAAAGTGGGGGTCATGACCCATACAGGGTCTCTCTACAGGCACCCTGTGCCTTGGCTTTTGCAATGTTTTGCTCCTGAGTTTATTACGACAGATGAGTGACACCGTCAGTCACTTTACAGCACCACAGTGACACATGCAACAGGTACTTTTATTGTTACCAGCAACCGTTTCAGGTGTGCTATAGTATAAGATGTTTCTGTTTTTGTCCTGTGTCCTGTGTATGCTGTGTCCACTTGGGAGTTCAGTTTTTACATTAGGACTCCGTGGTTGTTTGGTTGTGTCCTTTGTGTTGTTGCTATGCCTGTTTTTAAATAGACCGTGTGGCCTGTGTGCAGCATCTGAATGTTTCAACCATCTCATGGGACAGTCGCGCGGCTCTCGCATTGATATTTAGGGTGAATGTAGTCAACCAACTATACCAAACCACCATCTTGAGCAAGACAACTAACTCTTGAGTTTGAGCAAACTTACAATTACCTTAAATTTGTTTCTGTCTTCTGTCAACAGACTGCAGCAAAACAAAAATAATCTATGTTTGTGTTTGCAGATCAACAGTTTCTCGGAGTTGGCGGCGGCCTCCATGAGGACTGTGACGTTCATGAGCTACCAGCCGCATGGCATTGTGCTGATCTTTGTAGCAGGCCTGGTTCTGGGCAGTCTGATCACCTGGAGACTGGCCCGGCAGCACTGACACTCCTCTCCAAAGTCATGTTTACACTCTCCCACCTCCCCACATTCTTATCACCAGCCAAGTGTTTAGCCTTCTTAAACATGCCAAACTAGAAAGTGCGACTTTTGTACCAATTTTTCATGTTTAACTCCATTAATGTCTTTGGCCAAATGGCCACACAGAGTCATATCCATGCTCAATTTATTATGTGCTAAGAAGTAGAGAGGTGCGTTGGAGGTGATACCACAGAAAAAGACAAGAAAAAAATACCAGTGGTGGAATGTACTTGTGGTACTGTACTTAAGTACAAGTTTCAAGTAGCTGTACTTTGTACATGAAGGCACCATCATATGAATAGCTTTTACTCTGTGATCTGTCAAATTCTTAAACTGTCACATACAGGTGAACTTCATTTAAATTAGTGGCATATTTATTTGATAAGATCTTTAGCTACCTAAGTCAGAAACAGGTTTGTCTGAAAAGGCCAAAGCCTGGTTCACATGTGTGGAGCCATGTGGAGGACACACACAGCATTTACCATAACGTGCATTAATCTGTGCCACGATGGGAGCATTATTAAGCACTGTGGCTGAGGATCTAATTAAAAACTTGGCTTTTGCACAAGTTCTTTTATGTGTCACTGTCAAAATGTGAGGCACAAAAGGAAGTGTAAAAACTGGACAATGCTCCAGATGATGGCTCCTCATCAACTGTATGTGTTATTTTTAAACTGTCACAGTCCAGTCCCTCTTTGTGCAGTAAAACTAGATCTCAATGGGTTCCTAGTTTATAATTGTCCATAGTTTTATTTTTATTATTATTCAGATCCAGTTACAGTATGTGTTTTTTACAAGTAAAAGATTGCAAACAAAGGTAAAAGTCAAGAGCGTTAAAAAGACATGGATCAGTCTGGAACAGTACTTTCAGTCATGTTTCCCATAATCTCTTTATCTGTACTTTTACTTAAATAGAGGAATTGAGTAGTTCCTCCACCACTGCCAAATACATTCTGTAATTATGTAGCAACAAAAAAGCCATACAACCGTTTACATTTTTAATATTAATAATTACACTTTGGCTTGTGTCACTGTGACATCAAAATGCAAATGCATAATGTTTTGACAAATGAAAATGTTTAATTTATATTGTTAAATTTACTTTTTGAAAGCATTTAGTCCCTTGTCCACAAAAAGGATATGTATTTATAAATAAAAAATATATATGAACCTCTCCTGTATTACTAGGTGGTCAAACTATAAAAAATGAATATAAAAGCATAATGTGTGATCAAGTGGCTGAACAAAATAGAAAGGTGTCTGTCCAGAGAGAAGTTCCTCTGCTCCTGTGATTTTGCACTGCCTCACATCAGAGGTTCTAAGGAGCTAAAAGATCAAGACTGTCCTTAATGTATTTATATTCTATTATTTATATCTTACATTGACTGCCTTTGTTAAAAACAATTAAGAAATTATAAATTCTTTGTAATTGATTTTGTTTCTGTCATTTCTGATTATGTCAAAAGACCATTAAAGCATTGACAAGTGGTATTGAGCTTTTGTCTTTTAATGAAATATAAATTCGAATTAGTTTGATAGAGCACTTCAGAGACCTGGAGACCCAGTTCAGATCTCAGACAGGTCATTGGCCCAATGTTTCCTGTCAACCTACTGTCAACTCTGAAGAAAGCTGCTGATACTGAGTACTAGCATGCTCCTGGGATCAGAGGGGGTCGGTGTGTTACTGCTTTTGCTTTGTGAATTAAGACCTTGCATTATTGTCTACATTTCATTGGACATAGCACGAATGTCATTAAAAAGTAAGTGGAAAATTACTGAGGCTCTATGAATTTAATGTTAATGTTGAAAAAGCTAGTAGGGGAGACCGGGTATAGTTGTAACACGGGAGAGTTGTAACACTACCATTTCCACGAATCAGGAATAAGATCGAGTCATGTGATAGTTTCAGTTTTTTCAGAATTCCTTTATGATCCCTGTTACATGCACAGGGATTTGTCTCTGCCTCCCTGCTCCTGTCTTTCCTCCTCCCCCATCTGTTCTCAGGTGCTGTGAGTGGAACCTGTTAGCCACCCTGATTGGATAACTTGCCACCTGCAGCAGCCAATCAGTGCCTGGCTGAGGGTTTAAAAAGGAGGCACCATGAGCTGCAGATCTTTGCTCTCTCTCACATTGTTTGAATGTTTGCTGTACTTGGAAATGCCTTGTTGTTGGTTGGGAGGTTGGCAGGTTGGCAGGTGAGTGGGTACCCTATACATTAGCACAACATGTAGTTAATTTCTGTTTAGTCCCACTAGGTTTTATTGGTTGGTGCCACCCTTGTATGTTTTGTGTAAAGACCTTTTGTAGTTCAGTTAGAGCAGACCTTTTGTTTCTTGTTTTATTTCTGAGAGTAGTTATTCAGTTTAGGATCTGTTTTTATATTTGGTTCTTTGATTTGGCCCAGCTGTTAAGCCTTCTTCCCTCCACTTTGTTTGGGTGTTTTATTTTTGTAACCCCAAAACTTATGACCCTGACTCTGATTGTCTTTTACTAAATTTGTCTTCATTTATTGAGGACATAACAATTGGGGCTCGTCCGGGATCTATTTTACCCAAAAGACAATCATTGAGTCATTTGTGTCATTTTGTAGAGAGCGCGTGAGAGAAGAAAATAGCGTTTGTTTTGCAAGATTTTGTTAACAGTCCATGTGTTGAAAACCTAGGGAAGTGTCGTAAGAATGACTTGTTTTGTATTGCAGCCCACTATAACATTTCTGTTCAAAAACAATCTGCTAAACAAGAGATTAAAAATAAGATCCTAGAGAAATTAATCGAACTAAAAGTTCTTGCTCCTGTTGAGCATAGCCCTACAGACACACCTAGTGAGTCTTCTGAAGATGGTTCAGTTCAACTAGAAACTAATGCTAAGACGGAGGTAGTTAGTATAACCACTCCGATAGAGACTCGAGAGGAAGGGGAGGCTCCTCCTGCAACTTTGCCTCGTTTGAGCCTTTCTCCCCAGGAGCACATGGCGTTGGAGCTAGCACTGGTGCCAAGCTGAAGCTTAGTCTTGCTCGTCTCCAGCTGGAGGTAGAAGAAAGGGAAAAGGTGCGTAAAGCTGAGTATGACCCTGACTCTGATTGTCTTTTACTAAATTTGTCTTCATTTATTGAGGACATAACAATCCCACATGGAGGTTTTGCTGTCTGTGTTGCCATCTCTCCTGAAGCTACAGCCAAAACTCAAATTGTGATGTAAGAAAGTAAAAAAAATAACAAGATAATATTATTTTTAGTACTTGTACTGTTGTAGATAATGTTGTATAAGTTATATCAGGTCAAACTTTAGTTTCTTTAGTAAAGAATGGTGTATCAACTTCCTGCTAATTTCAAAGCACCATGCTAATACAGCTAGCTAAACTGTGGGTGATAGTGGTGGGGTAGGTTGTAACGTGTTTGGAAAGTGTTACAACCATCCCCTGACATACAAATAAGATTTTTTTGTGATTTTTAACAATTCTACAGAATGCCTAGAACTTGGGTGAGAAAAACAGATCGTGGAGTTGATGCCAGTCTTTTTAAAAGAGCAGCAGAGGAAGTTATGACAGGAAAGTACGGAGCCCCTCTGGTCACACTATGTCAAAAAAAATATATGTAACCAAGTCGTGGCCACGAGATAATATGAATGAATATAAAAGGAGAATGCACAATGGAGCAGCTTTTCTCCCGAAAGCATGCACGCTAACTCTGCCGCCCATAAGGCTCATACATACAGCCAAATAGATGTACTGTGACCTAAGCCTAAACGCCCTCTGCTGACGTTTTATCGTAGGCTACATAGACATGCTTTTCCAAAATGTCAAACACTTCAATAATTAATAAACCAGTCTGCACACTACTATAGACTATCTTAAAATCATAATCAGAAATACTTTATTGATCTTTATTGATATCGATAACCCAGGGGACAATTGTTGTGTCACAGTTGATGTGCACATCAAGACATTTAAAGAAATATAAATAATATAAGTTGGTAAATAAACAAGTAGCCTATATATATGTAAAAAGTATAAATATATGATATAAAATATAAATAAGAGTTATAAAGGACCATGGATATGCAGCCTACAAGATTTACATTACTGTATTAACAGAATTGAATTGATTGTGATGAACAGTACTAGTAAATAAATAGAAGCAGAACTGCAGCAAACTATATTACACTGAATATTAAAAAAGATAATATTGCACAGAATGTGAAGTATTACATTGCACTACAGTACAGGGTCCATTTAAATAACAAAGGTTATCCCCCCCCGCACCCCCTCCCGCCGACGGTTATGTTATGAACCGTCACATTTGACACACGTCATAACCGTCATCACCAATTCTTAAACCGGCACACCCCTAGTTGTTGCATAACAGTTGGGGTACCCTTTTTTGTGTTTTTGTGCATTTTGTCTACCTGGTACAACCTACCCCAGTAGGGGGATAGGTTGTCATAAAGGACCACCTTGTATTTGTCATCATCTCAAAAAGTATGTGATATAGTTGGAGAATTTTAAATTGTTGCCAATTGTAGTACACAAGTGTGGGTACTTTGCCTAAAAGTTTCAGACATGTACCAAAAAAAAGGTAGTTTCAGCTGCTTAAGAAAAAAGTGTTACAACCATACCCGGTCTCCCCTAATAAACCTAAAACTGTCTAATGTTTACTACAGCAGTATACAGCTGTACCTCCAGCACCAGAATTTACTCTTCTTTTTCTTGGCAATGCACCCAAGTTTCTGAAAGTAGTCATCAAATACAAATCTGTGGAGGTTTTTGTTCATCCAGGACCTATTCAAGAAAAGGTTTCAAGCAATGCATCTGGTCAAAGGTTTGAGGGTTGACGTTTTTGTCCATCCAAAACTTTGTCAAGTTCAACTAATAAAAGAGCATCTTAACCTTTAAACCTATACATGCTTTCTTTGAAACTGTTTACTTCAAAGTTCCCCGCCTAAGGCCCAAAGCTGCTGGGATAGGCTCCATTCTCCTGTGATCCTAACGGAACAAAGCGGGAGACGATGAATGAATGTTTCCCAAATACAAACCTAATTTGGAAAAGGTTGGGACACTGTAAAAGGTAAATAGAACATAAATAACATCAGATGTTGAAACTGGTGAACAAAAAAGCTCACTTTGAATTTGATGCAGCAACACATCTCAGGGGAAACCAAAGGCAAGAAAAGGAAGTGGCACTAAAAACAAAACTAATTAGGTTCACTGGCAACAGGTCAGTAAGACGACTTGGGGCATTTTAGAAAGTGTCTCAGAAGTAAAAATGGGCAGAACTGTAGAAGAACAAAAACAAGAACTGTGAAGAAGTGTGTAACGGACAAAGACTTCTGACTTCTCCTCAGGACAGACTCACCCCTTTTAATGCAAGGAGACGGTTTCCCAGAGTGGAAAGAGTAATGTCTGTTTGAAAACAACAAAATAAGCTATGGCAAAATGTAAAGCAGTGAGAAGGTAACTAATAAAAAGTTATAATTATGGATTCGATTTATATGGTGCTTTTCAAGGCACTCAAAGCACTTGACAATTGAGTCCATTATTCTTACACTTCAAAATCAATCCCACACCAGTGCCACAGACACTGGGGGCAAGGTGGGTTAAGTGATTTGCCAAAGGACAAAGTAGTATGACCTGGGGAGACCAGGAATCAAACCATCAAAGGTTACAGGACAACCTCTCTAACACATTTGGTGTTGGAATCAGGGTGGAGCTACACACCGGGAAGTGAGTGGAACTAAATGAATATCCTAATAGTTATATAGAGATTAATTTGAGTAAGTTGTTTCTGTTGCTGTTTCACTCTGTGCCTCCATGATGTGCACAAACCGTTTGATTATTGCCTCACGTCTTTCTCATTTGGAGCACAGAACCTGTCTCTGAAATAAAGTTCTCCCTCCTCTCCGTTGCCCCATCTTTTACTACTTCCTCTGCTCTAAGAATAAACTCTATCAAGTTCAGGTGTGATTTGACTGAACAAAATTATACTGCTACCTCTCACTGTGCCCCTGTGCCTCCCTTTTTAGCAGCGTGTACTCTCTGGAGTCTCATTGTCCTATAAATGGTGCACAGTTATCAGGACATGCTTAGCTTTTACCAACAACCTTTCAGATGCTATCCTGCTAAATACAATACAACAAATAATGCTAACGCCATTAGAATGAAATCACTTCAGTCTCTCACATAAAAGTACAGTTTCTCTGGACATCTCTGTTTCGCTCTAATACTAATTAGTAATGCAACCCTCAGGCTTCAGCCCCAACAGTCAGTAATATGAGGGGGCGGGCCATCACTTCTGTCAATCAACAAATCGGCAAGATAATTGGTGCTGAGATGTGGCCCTCGGGCTGTAAAAACTTTTTTTGTGGCAATTTAGAGTCATTAGTGCCATCAAAATGATAAACACTAGGTTCTGAAATCTTACAGAAAGATATATAAATGTAAATATATTGAAAACTCATTTGGAGTGGCTGCTGTAAAAGCACCTTCTGCTCAAATAAAACATTTTATCAATCAGGTGACTATTCCTAATTCACACACTGGCCTTGAATTTCCATCTCTGTTTTCTGGGACATCCAATCCAGTCTGTTGAAAATAAAACAATACGCCCATATTTATTTATTATTAGACTTCCTTTCTGTTTTAGACTTCCTTTCTGACTTCCTATTTCTGTTTTCCTTGCTGTATGTCTGAAAGAAATCCTTCAAAAAGAGATCGGGAAAGCAGGGAGCGTGAGGTGGTCAGGGCACAGAAGCGGAGGAGGGCGGACTGCAGTGTTTTGTCTTCTGCACCTCTCCTGTATGACCTCTAGATGTCCTCGTGCACCAGAACAGCGTCCGTCTTTAAACTGTTCACTTCTGCAAACTGACCTTGGCCTTTTATTTATTTCAGAATCTATCATATTAACAAGTAAAACCACACAAAGAAATTAATAATATTGCTAATAAATGTTAAGAATTATCCCTCTAGGTTTGGGTTTTCCATTAACATGAGTGTGTTTGAATCATCATGAGGCCAAAGTAAAGCAACAAGATGAAATATTTAGTTCAATATCACTGAGCAATTAGTACTTCAAACCTTAAAACAAAGTAATTTATGATGGCAGCTTATAGCTTTTGAAATTCTAGAGGGGACCTCAGTTCTCTGTTGGGCTGTTTTGAGTAAACTTTCACAATACCAATCTGTTTTTGCCAATAAAAACTCTTCAAAGTGACCTTCACTCACTGGCATCTGTTATAGACTATCATCTATTCACATTAACTGTATAGATTTTAGAAGAACACTCAGACAGTGCTCTTCCAAGTAGATCATTATATCTTTGTACAAAATAAATCACTGAATGTCACTTGCAATGTTTACTGTTGATCAGTAACAGCACTAACTTTGATCCGGTATTTTGGAGTCAGAGAACATGTGAAAGCTTGTGATGAGACCAAGTTACAAGCGTTGTAACAAACCATTGTCTGTAATAGAAGTGCTATTTTCCTGAAGTTTTAAGAAACTGCTACTGCTGTTCTACTAAACTGAGCTGTAAATGATGCATTGTTTCCAGCAAAGCTCCAGCTGTAACAGGGTTGGATCCACTAACTGAGAGTCTCTCTTTCTTTCTTTGGAACTGAACTGATGGAGTTGATTGATAAATCCTTATGTTGTGGAGACTCAGCAGCTGCAGAAAACTACAAGAACAGACTGTACTGATGACTTGATCCGTAGAAAAAAAAAAAAGAAAAGGTTCAACCTTCTCAAGGTTTTAAATATATAAATAAACATGCGCAGCTCAGGAGACCCGGTTCGAGTCCCAGGTGGGTCATTTGTCGAATGTCATTCCTGTCTCTCTTGTCCTGTTTTCTGTTAACCTATACTGTCAATTTATCAATAAAGCCAATAAAAATCAAAAAGATCTAACAGAGCATTCTACTACTCACACGTTTAGACCCCATTCAGTTTAGTTTCAGTTTAGTTTTTTCATATGAGTCTTTTCAACATAATCTTAAAAACTTTTAGTGCAAATAAGTACAATTACATTATAATGTCATTTGCAACCAAAAAAGCCTAATGTCTGCTAAAGCCTTCAGCATGTACAGTATGCTTGACACACCTGGCCCTTTTCACAGATCATTCCTTCCACACCTGTGTGTACAAAGAGGTTCTGTGCAGGATACTGCTCAGAAAGAACACAATGAGCCCAATCTTACAGGTCCTGAAAAGACAGTGAGTGACAATGGTCGATATAACATCTTCCACCTGACACAGGTGTGGACGAGCCGCCATGCACCACTGTGGGATTTCTGAGGCACAAGACGGATTGAGGCCTGAAGACACGTGTATCTGAAGGCATCGAATGAGCTAGCTATTTGAGATTTATAAATAAAATAATAATAATATTAATATTAAGAATGTATCTATTACAATAGATAAATTGCAATTTCTCTATTATAAAGTATCTGGGTGATAGACTTAAGCTGTTATTTGATGAGTTGGAATGGAATAGCATGTGTCAAAACCTCAGAAAACTGCTTCCAGTGAAGTTCTGTAACACTGGTAATAGTTTAATGTATGTAAAGCGCTTTGAGTGCCTACTACAGTAGGTGGAAAAGCGCTATTTAAAAATAAAGATTATTATTATTATTATTATTATTATTATTATACAATTCAAAAATTTCAATTGTTATTATTGGACACATGTTCTCTCTCAGGTTGTCTGTGCTTGGAAGGATGTGAAAGGGCACATTTGATTCAAACAGCAGACATATTTTTTAAAGAATGTTTTTTTGATATTGGATGGATGGCCTCATATGAACAACTCTTCTACAGATAGATGAGGGATGAGTATGAGGTAAAATGGGGGAAAGATCAGGCTTACATTACGCTACAATAGTGTCAGCTAACACTACATTAATAGACACCTATCCATGTCAGTGCAAAACTGTATGTGTGTGTATTTACTTACGTAATTTCAGTATGTATGCTAATATGCTTACTTAAGGGAGTACACCTGCATAAAACTGTATATAGGTAGATGTATGATATATACTGTATATATGACGGCGGATATCAAGAAATCCTACCAATGGCTAGAAAGGGCTGGACTAAATGACAGCACAGAGGCCCTCATCATGGCTGCAGAGAGAGCAATAGAGGCCCAGATCTACCACACTCGACCAGACCCAAGGTGCAAACTATGCAAAGAGGTCCTGAGGAAAAAATCCAGCACATACCTGCAGGATGTAAGATACTGGAAGGAAAAGCATACATGGAACGCTATAACCAAGTGGCTGGTATAGTGTACAGGAACATCTGTGCAGAGTATGGAAGGTGGTAGAGAACAAGCCAAACCAAGATCCTGTGGGACTTCCAGATACAGACCGACAAAATGGTAATGGAAAACCAACCAGACAAACAACCAGGTGGACAAAAAGCCATTCTCTAGTTTCTCAAGTTCCCTTTTCCTGATGTTGACATCACTTGGTATTGCTATATTGACATCAGGAAAAAGGAACTTGCGAAACTAGAGAAATACCAAGGCTTTAAAGGAGAACTTGAGAAGGCTTGGAAAGTGAAGGCAACCCGTGGTCATCGGAGCACTCGGGGAAGTGACCCCCAAACTGGACGAGTGTATAGAGCAGATTCCAGTTTATATATATATAAATATTCAAATATATAGATATAGATATATATTTATAACTTTTTCTATAGTATTATTATTATTCACATGATTATAATTATTATCATCATCATTATTCAGTCATATTAAACAACAAAAGTGGTAGAACGGTCGTCCTTTTACTGGAAGGTTGGTGGTTTGATTCTTGCTCTCCTCACAGTTCATAATGTTGTACTTTTATTTTTGATGATTATAACTGACAACTAAGGAAAATCACATATTCATTATCTCAGAAAATTTGAATATTGTGAAAAGGTTCAATATATAAGACCCCTGGTGCCACACTCTAATTCGGCTAATTCACTCAAAACACCTGCAAATGGTTTCTCAGTCTAGTTCTGTAGGTTACACAATCATGGGGAAGACTGTTGACTTGACAGTTCCAAAAGACGACCATTGACACATTTCACAAGAAGGGCAAGACACAAAAGGTCATAATATATAACATTAATGGAGATGTAAAATTCCCATAACATTCCCCCCTATTTATGCCAGACATGGCATAAATCAAAATCCCACCTTGATGTGAATTGTACGGCCAGAAGCGAAAACCCAGCAGGCAGCTGACCTAGCCTAAGTACATTTGAACCATTTGGTAAATGACCTATTGCCGGGAAAAAGACCTTCTGGCGCCCCTTCTGCCAAAGGCGGCTATTCACAAACAAGGCCTAAACTATAAAATATGGGTAACTGAACAGAAGAAAAGATCACAACAATTCAGAACAGAAAAATCACAAGGGATTACTATCCTGATCATTTAAACTCAACAATATGTGTATCAATCAAAAACATGTCATCACTCCAAAAGAATGAAGAAAAAGTGCCAGAGGTTAAGCTGGTCATCCCATCGTACTCAAGATCTCCGGCCTGACCCTGCCTATCCAGTCATGACCCTATAACGAAAAGAAACATAAACAGGAGTTCGACTTATGCATATTCTTAATGATTAACAACAATTCTCTTAAGCATAATAAGTTCATGAACCATACGGCCCTTAGGACTGTAGTATGATCCGTCCTGGAGCTGTTGTCCCGTTGGTGTACATGCAAACGTTAACGTCCCTCAGATATCAAAGTGTTCATCTGAGGTCAAAGCCTCGGCCATAGTCGTTGGGCAGGTGCATGTCCAGGAATGTTGACCCAGCAATGGCCACATCCATCAATCTCACCAACAAGCTCTAGATACATGGAAATCAACACAAACAAAAGTTATAAGACATGGAAGTGCCACACAAGTACATCTCAATACAGATATAAATATATTTTAAATCTGTATCCAAATATTTTGTAACTATTTTGTAGAACCAGGTCAAAATCAATTCCTCTATTCCAGAATACTTTGCCAGTTCCTCTGCAGAGTGTGAAGCTCTTTCTTAAAAGCTTTAGTTATGCTGTTAACTAGACCTGTGTTACCTTGGATGAAATCCTGTAGATCTCACCTTTTCAGCTCAAAGCAGCTCCAGTCCTTGTTCTGTCCAGTCCTTGGACCAGTTTTAATTCAATTCCAGTTTTATTCACAGTTACAGCATTTCTTGTGCAATTTATAAACCTTTGTTGGTTATAAATCTAATTAATTTAATCAACATTTGCATAAATTGTCTCAAAGGTAAAATTCTAATTTCAATGCTAATTGAATTTTAACCTTATATTCATTAAGGACACCTCGAAGGACCCCCCTGTCGTTGATGTATCTGGGGCTCTCAAATAAACCTGAAGGAACTGCTGTTTGGTTCCTAAGGTGTGAGTTTCTACTCACGATGTTCTCCGTCACATTGTATGTGAACAAATAAAACCCGAGGATCCTTTAAGGACGCATGTTTCCGGTCAGCAGGCAATGCTGGTCTAATGGCCTTACTTTCACAAAACCTCCAGACTTCTGCTTTGCACTGCACCTGTCCCTGATCTCTCAGTTTGTCAAGTTCAGAGTGATGCTCACAGGTGTACTCCAGGTGTAAACCAAGATGACTATAAGTTTAAAGAACTAAGTTAATATTAGCGGCTACTGGTGGCCATATTAATTATCAAATCTTCTTTTCTGAACTGGTACTTGTTGTGGTTGGCTTCTTTCAAAATAAAATACAAACAAATCAAATGTTCTCTGACATTTTTAGACCCATAGAAAGTGCCTCCAGGCTTTCATCAAACAAAACCATGTAAGCTCTTAAAAATTAAAAGAATAAAAATTAAACAACAGAGAAACCCTGTTTCCACAGATATGGTCTGCTGGAAATCTAATTTAATCTGAAAGTTTGACTCAATCAGAACAAACAGTGCCTCTTCAAAACAGTCATGTCAACCTTTCTTTATTTTTGATTTAAACTTATCTTTTACTGTATTCAACACTGTTGTTATATTAGGTTAACCACGCATCACCTCTTCACTTTAATACAGTTAGTCTAAATATTCTTCTCCCACTTTTTTTTTTTTTTTTTTTTTTGAGCCTTGGGAAACCCATGTCCCAAAACATAAATCAATAAAAATAATCATAAAATCATAAAATGAAAGGCACGTGCCATTATTCATTTTAAAATGTTAGTCCAGCAATTATCATTTCTAATTGTTCTTTATGTTTTCCAAATAGCATCACTGTTGTGTCCGTTATATTTAAAACTTCAGTTTTAATTTTTGCTACTGTCGCAGTGTCCCTAATTCCCTGTGTATCAGCGAGGGTGTGTGGCCCTTTAAGGCAGGTGACGTCGGGCTAATCACTGATGAGGAGCGCCGGCACACCATGGGAATCACAGGGACCAATGAGGATTCTCATTGTTTAGTTTAAAGGGGAAGACACGGCCGGAGGAAGAGGGACACACAGCCGGAGGAAGAGGGACACAACAGAGCGGACGGGGAAGGACCGCCGGACGAGGAGAGGGCGTACGGGATCGCGGAAGGAGAGATGGGCCCTGGCGGACGCCAGGCAGGGAAGAAGGAAGCCGGGTGGACCTCGACAGCGACCTGAACCCAGTGGACCCAGGAGAAGGCGATCGGTCGGGCGAGTACGGAGGGCTGAGGAAGAAGCCTGGACCCCCCCTGAGACCGGAGAGCCTAGGCAACCGGTCGGGCGAGTGCGGAGGGCTGAAAAGGAAGCCTGGAGCCCCCTGAGACTGGAGAGCCAAGACGAGGGACTGGGACGGTCGAGGGACTGCGGCGGGAAGAAGAAAAGGAGGAGAGTGTGCAAAAACAGCAGAAGGAGCAACAGGTGGCCCATCCGGAAGTACGTGAAGGGGTCTCCCCATATCTGAAAGTACTATTGAGGGATTGGGGTAAAATTGAACTGGAAGGGGGCATCCTGATGAGGCGACGGGAGGAACCAGGGACTGGGGTTAAAACCCTACAGACTATTATACCCAGACAGGAGACCAAGGCGGTGTGGAAGTCTTACCACGAGCAAATGGGCCATCCCAGCCGAGAACGAACCAGGCCCTCAAGGGCCCCCGTGACAGTTTTGGCGTAGTTGACAGGATCACCAGTACCACAAAGAAATGGAGCGAGAGGGACCCAGTAGCGGTACGGCCATTAGGCTACTGCTAATTTTAGCAACCGACCCAGAGGGTATCGGGTCTACTTGGCCGGGACGACCAAGGACAAAGGTGGGGGGAAAATGTCGCAGTGTCCCTAATTCCCTGTGTCTCGGCGAGGGTGTGTGGCCCTTTAAGGCAGGTGACGTCAGGCTAATCACTGATGAGGAGCGCCGTCAGAAACTTAACCCATTAAGTGTAAAATAAAATCGACTTCTCTCTTTATTTATTCAGATACCCCGACATTTCACTCAGTTATAGTCAATAATGTTAATTTAAAACAATGCTAAAATTTAATATTTTATTTTTATTTTTTTTTTATTTTTATTTTTTTTTTACTGTGTTCTCCATAAACCCCTCTTCAGTTCAACCAAAAATAATATTCAATCCTGTTCAAAAGGACAGACTATTGTGTTAGTCTCTAATTCACACATTCAGCAATAATCCAAATGTTCCAACATTTAAATCAGATTCATCAAAAAAAAAATCAAAACTTTTACAAATCACTTTAAGCAGTGATTAAAACACAGAGAGCACTTTGCTCTTAACCTTAACTATTTTTACAGTTTAACAATTTACTTCAAAAATTTCTATAAATTACCTCCAATCCTTCAAGATTGTTTTGACAGTTTTAACATAGATAGGTTTTCAATTCCCAGATGACAAATTTACATTTCAGTTTAAAACTTTACTGTAAATATGCCACTTATTTACATTGCAGTTTAAACTTTATTGTAAAGATGCCACTTCTCTACATTGTAGTTTAAACTTTATTGTAAAGATGACCCTCGACAGCATCTATTTTTGTGTCAGGTCTTAAACCTTTATTAGAAAGTTCCATTTCAAAATCATTGGCCAGTATTTATTTTGTCTTCATTTCAGTTTTTCTAATTATAGATAGACAGACGTAGGACGGCCCTGTTCAGTGGCTGTCCTTGAGAGCCGGCATGCTGCTGTTAGAGGGAGGCGGAGACCCCGAGGCTCACAGGAGGAAACATTTGAGAAAAAAATATATATATTTGTCAGTTTCAGCAGATCTCTTATGCACTTTTCATAATTTATTCAGATGGATCAAATTATAGATGAATCAACAGATTATTTGCAATAACCTTCACACATTTTTTTAAACAGCAGGATTTTTTATTAATAAACAGTGTAAAGTACATACAAATATGGGCATGACAGTGCAATGTATTAATGTGCAATGATCTACAATTATTATCTAAAATAGATGTAAAAGAGAAACTTCACAAATGATGCAAACTACCATATAACCTGCATGAATTGGTGTGAATAGACAATAAATAAAAAAGCTGAAGTGCAAACTATATACAAAAAAATAACTAAAAAAAGTAAAAGTGCAAACTGCAGATACAGTGCATTTCTATAAGCATTGCCTGCGCTCTGTGGTCCTCCGGCACCCTCCGCAGCAGATCTGCAACAGTTTGTCCAAACCGGTCGCTTTCATCATTGCCTTGACACAGTCTCTGTTGAGCTCCACCCGCCGTTCCTCCAACTGAGCCTCCAACCGAGCAACCTGCACTTGGACCCAGTCATCTTTTTCTTTTCTCTTCCTTTTTTGAGCCATTCTTGGACTGGGGGACGGAGGGGATGACTGCGGGGACAGAAGAGATGACTGCGGGGACAGAAGAAATGGCTGCTGGGACAGAAGAGATGACTGCGGGAACAGAAGAGATGGCTGCTCGGACAGAAGAGATGACTGCGGGGACAGAAGAGATGACTGCGGGGACAGAAGAGATGACTGCGGGGACAGAAGAGATGGCTGGTGATGGAGGCTCTACCACTTGGTAATCGGTCATCATCGCTGTTGGCTGGAGGTCTCACATCTGATAAACCAGTGGAGTTTGAGCTGGTATCAGTCCCATCCTGTGATTATGAAAAAAAATAGCAAATAGTATAAGTTATACATAAAAGATGATGCATTCATTGTTAATTCATAGATAGAGCTATAATAACTGCATATTCATACATTGCAAATGCTAAATTGTTGCATTTGTATTTTCTGTAAGCCAAATAAAATTACAATCTATTATATTACATAAATACAACCCATTACATATAATTACAACCTATTACACATGCTTTTGGACTCACAGGTATATTATTTCTGCAAAAAATCAATACCCCATGTGGTAGCATTGCTAGTTAAGTTAGCTAACCGAAACACAATAGAGGTACATCAAAGGACGTGCATTATTTACCTTATCGTCAAAGTTTGACTCCGTAAGCCGATGTTTGACATGAGGTGCCAGCCAAGATAGGAATATATAAAACGCTGGGATTTTTTTTCCTCCTGGATCCCCGCTCCTTGAGGCAAGTTTTTTTACGGAGACGAACGTACTTGTCTCAAGAGTTCTTCCATCTCTTCATGCACTCCGCTACATCTAAACCAACGTTGGAGATGGCTGTATTTCCTCACTTCTTCAATTAATCGCTCGGTAACTTAGTCCAGTTCCATGTTGGCTCGTCACTGAATTTCGGAATTTAAAAATGGCGGGCGGTCCAGAGAGCAGAAGATCATTCCGGAAATGCGTAGGAGGAAACGTGATACTACCAAGCTGACCAATCACAGATCTTGCGGTCCGCATCGTCGCGACGCGTAGTTACATTTTGGAGGAGGTGCGCGTCAGGCTACGGCGTAGGGTACCGGGTAGGGTACACGGAACTGCGTATGCTACGCCGTAGCTTCGACGCACCCTACGCAGAAGCATAAATCAGCCTTAACCCTACGATCAATCAGTCTCCATACGTTTGGTGAAATAAGTATGTTTTGAGTTTGCTTTTGAAAATCTCAACAGAGTCAGCTCGCCGCACTTCCACCGGTCATTTTCCAATAGATATAGAGTAAGTTGTTTTAGCACAACTTTTTCGAGGTCTTTAGATAGAAAAGGTAAATTGGAGACAGGACGGAAATTATTTAGGCATCCAGGATCCAGAGTAGGTTTTTTGAGCAGGGGTTTGACCACAGCCTGTTTGAAAAGGGAAGGAATGGTGCCAGTAGACAGGGACAAGTTTATAATGTTTAATATAATTTGCCCCACATAGGGCCACAGTTCTTTAAGCTGTTTTGCTGGGAGGATATCCAGGAGACACGTAGTTGCTTTACATGAAGAAACCACCTTTGTCAGCTCATCGAGGGATACAGGAACTTAGACTGAGAGACGAGAGGTCGGTGGATCCAAGTGAATGAGCCAAAGAAGACAAAAACAAAATGTTATCCCTGATATCTTCAATTTTATGATTAAAGAAATCTACAAAGTCTTGTGCACTAAAGGGAGAGGAGTCTTCAGTTTTTGGTTGGATAAGTTTAGCAACTGTTCCAAACAGAAACCTGGGGTTATGCCGGTTTTGTGATGAAAAATAGGCAGTCTTTGCAGTGCTGAGGGCGTGCTTATAGGTGTTTACACACAAACACCACTTTTGATAATTTAGATTTGTTTTTTGACTTGCGCCATTTGCGTTCAAAACTCCTGCAGGCCTGTTTCAGAGCCCGCGTTTCCTCATTATACCATGGCGTAGGTCGTCTGGTTGGTCTGGGCTTTGTCCTGAGGGGTGCCACTGAGTCGGTGATGGCTGAGAGGGACGCATGGACCTCCTCTGTGTAGGCCTCTACTGAGTTTCCAGTTGGAGTTAAATTAGGAAGAACATCTGACAGCCCTGTGGCAATCATTTCCATTGCAGCTGCGCTAAAATTCTGTGTAGACACCACGCATTTGTCTGAATTTGAGGGAAATGCGTAACTTATCTCGAACTCCACCAGTGAGTGATCTGAGACAGCAGATGAAAGAGAGGAGACAAAGAGATGGAAGACATCTATTCCCCGAGCCAAAACAAGATCAAGATAGTTTCCACTAATGTGTGTGGGCTCATGAACAAACTGTTTGAAAGACATGGTCGCAAGCAGTGATTGAAATGCTCTGGCCAGAGGATCACACTCCTTATTTAGATGAATATTAAAGTCTCCAACTAGAAGGATGTTATCAGCGTGGGTTATTAAGCCACCGGTTCATGGAAACTAATCTGCTATACTGTTCATCACTACCCCTTACGGGAGGGCCAGAGACAATTAATCGATGCCGACTCATCTTGTTCACTAGTTCAAGAGTCCTGGCTAGGCAATCTTTGGTTACCTCTGACTGCCTCATTCTCACATTATTGGTGCCGAAATAAATAACTATCTGCTTGTATGTAGTGCCAGTATGTGTCTGAGGAAACTCTCCCTCCCTGTGTCATGTCAGCACCCTAAGATTAGCCTCTATGTCGGAAGCTCTGGCCCCCGGTAAACAGTGGACAATGGCTGGCGTCTCGAGTCTAACATTGCGGGTAATGGAGTCTCCTATCGATGCTTGCTCAGGTTGGCAGGCACAGAGGAAACAGGCCGGTGATCAGCGCGGACAAGCGGACTTGAAAGCGCCGAAAACCGGTTCGCGGTCAGAGGGGGTGACTGCAGACAGGGACGGACAACCAAAGGCTTCCCCCTGCCTGCACGCCTGCGCCGCCGGACCGGCTCAAACATAGCACTCTTTGCAACAACTGCCGAGACAGTTGAGCCGCAACTAGAGCTATCACTAGCAGGACTGCTATCAGAACTGCATCTAATACTATCAAGAAACCCTGACACATCTAAAGTAACCAAACCCTGTCTATGCTGATCTAGCTGCTCTAACTCACAAACACGTCTCTCTAATAGAGACAACCTATCTAGTAATACCGAACAAGAATGGCAAACCATTGCCACAAGCAACAACAACACAGAATAGCTTAGCTAAGCTAGTGTATGAACAGCTAAGTCAAGCCAACAGTTCACAACTCACAATGATAAATTCGAACACACACACACAGCAGTACTAACCACAAGTTAAACGAACTCTGTAAACACAACAAAAAATAACCACCAGTAAGACAACAATGGTAACAAACAAACAATCGAGGTATAATCAGGCTAATTCAAACGCTAAAAACCCGCTAGCATGCTAGCTAGCACTAAGAGAAGTGCCCTGTTCACAAAACGGCAGCAACTCTATTACTAAACTTTAGCAGAAATATAACCAACAGTGAATGAGGTGTGGTGCACAGTTAAAGTGTTGACAATGTTTAAGAAATAATAAATACGTAACCTTTAGGACAATGCCAGGAGAGATACACTCGCCTGATTGTTAGCATCACTGGGATGCGTCTACAGGCGTAGTCAGCGGTGCCTGGTTTGGTGGGGTCGATCAGTGGTCCAAGACGAGCGTCCTGAATGTTTTCCAGAAAGTTCGTCGCTTACTGATGAAGCGCTCCACACACCAGGGGTGCCGTCATGTGCACGTCTCCTCCAGAGGAGGGGGTCACCGTGCGCCCGGGGAAGAGAACAAAAGCGTCTTGTTGCTGTCCAAACTAGCATGGCCTCTCCTCGGTTGTACTGTGTAAAAGTTTAAGTTTGTATAAGTTATTTCAATCTCCATGAAAGAGTTCTCAGCTATTGCTTTGCTGGTTAAAAACTTATTAAAAATGAAAAGGCCAAAATAACTTCCGTCTGGTAGCAGACTGTTTACAGATTAAATGAGCAGACGATGGAGACTGAATATGCTTTTAGAATGAAAGGGTCAGGTTTATTCCTTGCAAGGAATCAAGCAAATACATGTCAGACATAGTTACAGGCTGATGGTTTTTGCTTACCAAAGTAAACTACATTGCATTTTATATCAGACAGTTCAGACAGTGTTTTGGGAAGAGACGATGGTTACTGCCTCCACAGACCTACAACCCAGAGGCCAGGTGGTAATATGTCTAGGTCTATGTTGAAGGACAGGGCATGAACAGAATGAACCGAAGTAATAATGAAATAATAAGTGGATGGAAATATAGAATATAAAATTCCCATAAAATATCCCCCCTGTTTATGCCAGACATGGCATAAATCAAAATAACCCACCTTGATGTGAATTTTATTTGGTCAGGACCCTTGACCCTTTGGTAAATAATCTATAGCCAGGAAAAAGATCTCCTGACGCCCCTTCTGCCAAAGGCGGCTATTCACAAACAAGGCTTAAACTACTAAACTATAGAATATAAGTAACTGATTAAATGATAACACACACACGTCCAATCAAAGACAGAAAAGATTACAAAAATTCAGAACAGAAAAATCAAAGGGGATTACTATACTGATCATTTTAACTCAATAATATGTAATTCAATTAAAACACATATCATCACTCCAAAATAATATAGAAAAGGTGCCGGAGGTTAAACTGGTTGTCGAACTCAAGAGCTCCGGCCTGACCCTGCCTATCCAGTTGCTGACCCTGTTACGAAAGAAACATAAACAGGAAACATGTACATTCTTAAGGATTAAAACCAATTATCTTAAGCATAATAAATTCAGTGAACCATACGGCCCATAGGACTTGAGTGTGGTCACGTCATGGTGCTGTGGAAGTCGGAGTTAAACCATGGTGTCATCAGGGTACATGCGGTCAAAGGGGTGGGCGGCAGTAGCTCACTGGGTAGAGCAGTCGTCTTTCAACCGGAAGGTAGGTGGTTCCCACTCTCCCCACAGATCAGACTGTCGTTGTGTCCTTGGGCAAGATACTTAACCCACCTTGCCTTCAGTGGCTGTAACACTGGTAATTACTGTAGAACAATGTAAGTCTAACCCTAATTAATTTAATCCACATTTGCATAAATTGTCTCAAATGTAAAATTCTAATTTCAATACTAATTGAATTTTAGCCTTTGTAAATCTCAAATAAACCTGATGGAACTGCTGTTTGGTTCCTAAGGAGTGAGGTTCTACTCACGATGTTCTCCGTCACATTGTATGTGAACAAATAAACCAGGATCCTTTAAGGACGCATGCTTCCGGTCAGCAGACAATGCTGGTCTAATGGTCCTACTTCCACAAAACCTCCAAACTTCTGCTTTGCACTGCACCTGTCCCTGATATCTCAGTTTGTCAGGTTCAGAGTGATGTTACAGTACGTCCTGTCACTGGCCCTGCTCACAGCTGTACTCCAGGTGTAACCCAAGATGATTATAAGTTCAAAGAACCATGTTAATATTAGCTCTTACTGGTGGCTATATTAATTGTCAAATCCTCCCTTCTAAGCCGGTACCTTCTGCGGTTGGCTTCCATCAAAACAAAATACACACGTCAAACGTTCTCTGACATTTTTAGACCCATAGAAAGTGCCCTTCAGGCTTTCGTCAAACGAAACCATAAAGCTCTTAAAATGATCAAACCATAAAAATGAAACACAGATAAACCCTGTTTCCGCAGATGTGTTCTGCTGGAAATCTTATTTGATTTGAAAGGTTCAATCAGATCAAACAGTGCTTCTCCAGAACGGTCCTTCATGTCAACTTTATTTCTTTCTTTATTTTTATTTAAACTCTTTAACTGTATTCACATCCCTACATTACTCTTTTACACGCATCACCTCTTCACTTTAAAACAGTTTAAATCTTCTTCTCCTCTCTTTTTGAGACCTGGGAAACCCATGGCTCAAAACAAAAATAAAAATAAAAATAATAAACATAAAATCATAAAATGAAAGGCCCGTGCCATTGATCATTTTAAAATTTCAGTCTATCAATTATCGTTTCTAATTATTCGTCTTCTTTATGTTTTCCAAACAGCATCACTGTTGTTTCTGTTATATTTAAAACTTACTTTTGTTTAGTTCAGTTTTAATTTTATTTACCATTAGTTGTAGGTCTTTACCTGTAACTGTAAGTGTATCATCCACAATCATAGGAATATTTTATTCAGTTGATGCAAACATAAACAACTTTAAAATAGATCAGAACTAGTTTCTCATGATCTATCGTCACAGAACTTTCAGCCAAAGACTTTAAATTCTCAATCCAATTAGAAAATCCTCAGAATATTATTCAATCACCTCAAAGTAATTCCTTTAGAAATAAAATCCTCAAAAAACAAAACTCTTCCCTCCCTTGGGAGTTAACCTTAGCTGCTCAAACACCTCGTCTCTCTCCTCCAAAAAAACTCCATCACCATGTGACTGTCGTTTAAAAGAAAGACTTTTCATAAAATTAACTAAGTTTTGTGTTAATTTCTCTGCATTTACCCTTTATAATAACAATTCTTCAGGGTTTGTTCAGTCCAGAATTGTTCCACACTGTCTCTGTAAAACTCAGTCTCAACACCAGGTGCTCAATAAATAAAACAAACCACATCTCTTCATTTCCTCACATTCACCACCATTGAACTTAGTAATAGTTAGTAATGTTAATTTAAAATATGCAAAGATTAAACCTCTTAAAATTTTAATCTTTAGTTTCCAAAGATTTCACTCAGTGTTTTCCATAAACACCTCCAAAGTTCAACCAAAAACATTATTCAATTCTGTTCAAAAGGACAGACTCTTTGTGTTAGTCTCTTCCAACCTTAAATCAGATTCATCAAAAACCTTTTTCTCTTTAAATCACTTCAAGCCGTTATTAATCCCAGTGAGCACTTTGTCTTGTGCTCTCAAATTTTAACTACTGTAACAGTTTAACACTTTAACTTTTCATTTAAACCACCTTCAATCCTTCAAGATATGTTTTAACATATAGATACAATTTCAATTCCCAGATTACACATTTACCTTGCAGTTTAAAACTTTACTGTAAAGATGACTACTTTTAGCATCTATTATTTAGTTTTAGATATATACCTTTATTAGAAATTACCATTTCAAAACCCATTGGTTATTATTTATTCTGTCTTCATTTCAGTTTCTCTACTTAATTTGACAATATTTTTCTCAAACAATACTCAAATCTTAGTTGTCATTTAGTTTTCTGATTCTAAAAACAACATGGTCGTACCAAAAAAAATTAAATTACATCCCAAGGTGGGCTATATTTTCTTCCCACAGACCTTTCAGAAGGTCAAACTGTTTCCTAAATAAGTCTCCTAGACTTTGAATCGGATGTAAAGGCTCCCACACAAAATGATTGTGGAGCTAACGTCAAAACCAAAACAAAAACGGAAAAACCAAAACATTTCTCGCTCCGTTCTGTGAAAAATTCCTTTGTGCTCCCAAACAAGGTTTGTTTTGGGAGAGGAAAAAAACTCTCTGTTAGAGAAATACCTACTGCACAATTCACTTCAAGACACATTTTTAAATTCTTCTGATTACAAAGTGAATATTTTCATAAACGTTAGATCGTGTTTTTGAACCACACTGATATTAAGGAACTCTATTAGTTCTCGTACTAATAGATACATACCATTGTTTTGCAAAATACTAATCAATACTTTTATTTTGGATCTAAAGTTTGGATCTTTTAACATTTTCACTTCCGTGTTCTGTCTTTGTGTGTGTTTTAAGTGTCATGTGGTGTGTGTACATGACTTAACTCCTGATGTCTGGTCAGTGTTGCTCAGTGTTGCTCCTGCTGTGGCCTGGGTCTGGGCCTCCACACTTCGCTCCGCCCCTCGTCACCCTGCACCCCCACCACCTCCAATCCCCGGCCCAGCCTGCTCCGGTGACCATAGGAATTTATGCATTTTCCTCGGAGAAAACAACATAATCAGTTTTCATTTCAGGCTTTGTGTCATTGAGAAAAGCCTCTTTCCTTTTGTTAAATTCAGTGCATATTACACTACATTCTCAAAATGTGCTCGGCATCTTACCGCCTCTGTGTCCGAATCGCTGCGCACTGGGCAGACCCCTTCAGGCCTTGGTGCAGCGGCTGGCCTGGGGGAGTGTGGCGGGGGGGTTTGGACAGTCGTGGGACGGCATGCTGCTGTCGAGGTAGGCGGAGACCCAGAGGCTCACAGGAGGAAACATTTGGAACAAAATATATATGTCGTCAAATCTTTAATCTCCCCTCTACTGTGTCACACAAACGTAATACAATATCTGTTCTTTAACAGACTATTTATAAACTTTTCTCATAATTCAAAAGCACATTCAAAAGCACATTTACCTTCTGTAGATGTCTGTTTGTGTGCATATGTGTTTATGTTCCTGACCTGTTCAAGGGTCAGTCAAAGGTCCCTCTCTTGTCTGGACCCAGTGTCGGCCTCCTCTCCTGTTCTCAGTGCCCTCTCCTCTGCCACGCCCACCACAGCCCGATGCCGGTCTCCATGGCAACTATGGCCAATGGTGCATTTTTCCTCGGAAAAATACATTATATTCACATTAAGGTCAAGTTTCACACAATTTCCAAATTTAATCTACAAATTCCTCTTTGGTCTCTCTCAATAGATACAGTTTAAACTAAATACAGATAAACATTTGTCTGGAATATGTTAATCCTACCGTTTGTTTTGCTGCTGTCTTTCTGCAGCGTCTCAGCCGAAAGGAGCAGGTGTGTGGGGGAAGGGCAGAGTAAGTTTGAGGTGCACTGGTTTGAGCGGAGAGGCCGAGACCTAAAAATCTCACAGGACATAAAAGAAAAATACAAATGATTAGTGTTTTGAAGTCCATGTGTACCTTTCTTTTTTTTTTTTTTTTAAAAAAAAATCATTTTCCTTTCACAAAAATGGCTTCTCCCCCTTTTTTTTTTTTTTCTTCTCTGTTACACCGGAAGCCTAGAAAAATATCTTCCATAAGCTATTTTTAAGCTATTTTTCTTTCTCGTAATTGTTTAAATCACCGCTTTCAACTCAGTTCTCAAACTTTTTCCACAAAACAATTAACCCTTAGTTAATGTTCACATTCTTAGACATTAGACATTCAACAATGGCGCCCATTCATACAACATTAATCCTAATACACAACTTCTTTTAACAGCTTTTAACTTTAGGTTAACATTATACATTATATTATTCTCAAAAGTATAAGCCCCTCACTCTCGTAGGCTTTTCTTCTTATTCAGATGGATCAAAATAAAGTTAAATCAACCGAACAATTGTGTCACAATGTTAGATTTTCTGTTACTATTTTCTAATGAACTACTTGCATGCAGGTATTTGCAATTTACATAAATACAGAAATACGTATTTCTTGCTATTTTTCCTCAGATGGATCAGATTCTCTGAGTCACATTAACTTATCTTAACTTAAGCTTTAAGTTAATTCTTTTTCACATTCAGGCTGACTGATGTTAGTTCTCATTTTTCAGACTGAATCAACTTCTTTCAATAAAATCAACTGCATTCAATCCACAGTCGCATCACAATCACTCTCTCAACCACACTTTTTACTCAGCCTTTTACTCACTAACCCTTCAGGTTAGATAAACTTCATTAAAGCCACTTACTTCTGTGGGCTTTATCTCACTGCGTCACACAGTGAACAATTCTCTGCAGGCCTGCTTTACCAAGTCTCATAGACTCCGGACCTATGTATCTCACTTAAAGGTGTTAGGCTAAGAATCTCGATAATAGTCCATACTCGAGTTACCTGTGTGTCCAACACACCTTGACCGACGCCCATAGGTAAAGGCCAGCCTTGAGGGCGCGGCACGTTAGGACCCGTGTTGTTGATCTGTATCAAATCTTGCCCTCACCAAACCAGCCACATCCAGACCTCATACTCCTTATCGTAGTTATTAATCCCATCTCGCATAGAATGATACGTGGCCTACGTAAGACTCATTTTCAAGAATCACATAAAAACTTACAGAGCACAAGGTATCTAGTAAGCTTACAATCCAGCAAGATTACAGACTTTAACACCGATCAACATCAAACTTGTCCCGTTAAGGCCTCACTTACACTTATATGGTAAGGTCTTGACACAAAACACACGCTTTTTTCCCTCCGTCTCACGGAACGGACAGTGTCCAGCGTTCTTCTACCGTTATGATAATCACATGTAAATATTCTCAGATAAACACATGCAACCACCGAACCAGCAGAAGTAACCCAAACCACTACTTCCGGAAGGTTTGTTCGTTCACATTCACCATTCACACAAAAATAAAATTTTAAACCAGCTGGTTACCTGAATCAGAATTCCAATGGTCCAGTTGTTCCTCAGCCGGACGTCTTTGAATGTCTCCTCTCTTTTTCTCTCTTTTCCTCTTTTTGTTCAGATATCGTCACTGAGTCTCACACACAGATAGTGAAGGTCTGGCCCGTACTATTTAAAAACAATAGTCTCGGGACTTACAGAGAAATGCTTTGTGCATTTCCCCCGTGCACGTCAGTTTCACTTTTCCGCATGAGAAGCATCAGGTATTGATATCCCGGACGAGCCCCCAAATGTTATAGGAATATTTTATATCCATATATTTAACCAGAGAGACACGGAGACCAATTATAATTTAACAAGCAATGGTCAGGTTTTAATCCTTGCAAGGATGAGCAAAGCAGACACAGTAACAAGTGTACAGCGAAAGGTTTGCTCCATCAATCCATCCATCTTCTACCGCTTATCCGGGGCCGGGTCGCGGGGGCAGCAGTCTAAGCAGAGAAGCCCAGACTTCCCTCTCCCCAGACACTTCCTCCAGCTCTTCCGGGGGGATACCGAGGCGTTCCCAGGCCAGCCGAGAGACATAGTCCCTCCAGCGTGTCCTAGGTCTTCCCCGAGGTCTCCTCCCGGTGGGACATGCCCGGAACACCTCCCTAGGGAGGCGTCCGGGAGGCATCCGAAACAGATGCCCGAGCCACCTCAGCTGGCTCCTCTTGATGTGAAGGAGAAGCGGCTCTACTTTGAGCTCCTCCCAAGTGACGGAGCTCCTCACCCTATCTCTAAGGGAGCACCCCGCCACTCTGCGGAGAAAGCTCATTTCGGCCGTCTGTATCCGGGATCTTGTTCTTTCGGTCATGACCCAAAGCTCATGACCATAGGTGAGAGTAGGAACGTAGATCGACTGGTAAATCGAGAGCTTTGCCAGTCTAGAGGTACTGTCCCCAACGCCACGCGATGTTGCAGAGGCGTGTCAACCAAGACTGCCCCACAACATCCAGAGACTTGAGGTACTCAGGGCGTATCTCATCCACCCCGGTGCCTTGCCACCGAGGAGCTTCCCAACTACCTCAGTGACTTCAGCCTGAGTGATGGACGAGTCCACCTCTGAGCCCTCGGCCTCTGCTTCCTCAGTGGAAGACGTGACGGTGGGGTTGAGGAGATCCTCAGTATTCCTTCCACCGTCCAACAATATCCCCAGTTGAGGTCAGCAGATTTCCACCTCCACTGTAAACAGTGTTGGCAGGGCACTGCTTCCCCTCCTGAGGCGTCGGACAGTTTGCCAGAATTTCTTCGAGGCCGACCGATAGTCTTTTCCATGGCCTCACGAACTCCTCCCAGACCCGAGTTTTGCCTCCACAACCACCCGTGCTGCAGCCCGCTTGGCCTGCCGGTACCTATCAGCTGCCTCAGGAGTCCCACAAGCCAACCAGGCTTGATAGGTCTCCTTCTTCAGCTTGACGGCATCCCTTACTTCCGGTGTCCACCACCGGGTTCGGGATTGCCGCCACGACAGGCACCGAGACGCTGCGGCCACAGCTTCGAGTGGCTGCGTCGACAATGGAGGTGGAGAACATGGTCCACTCGGACTCAGTGTCTCCAGTCTCCCTCGGGATCTGGTCAAGCTCTGTCGGAGGTGGGAGTTGAAGATCTCTCTGACAGGGGACTCGGCCAAGCGTTCCCAACAGACCCTCACAGTACGTTTGGGTCTGCCAAGTCTGTCCCGCCTTCTCCCCGCCATCGGATCCAACTCACCACCAGGTGGTGATCAGTTGACAGCTCCGCCCCTCTCTTCACCCGAGTGTCCAAGACATACGGTCGGAGGTCAGATGAAACAACTACAAAGTCGATCATCGACCTCCGGCCTAGGTGTCCTGGTGCCACGTGCACTGATGGACACCCTTATGCTTGAACATGGTGTTCGTTATGGACAAACTGTTGCTAGCACAGAAGTCCAATAACAGAACACCACTCGGGTTCAGATCAGGGGCCGTTCCTCCCAATCACGCCCCTCCAGGTGTCACTGTCGCTACCCACGTGAGCGTTGAAGTCCCCAGTAGAGCGATGGAGTCCCGGTTGGAGCACTTTCCAGCACCCCTCCCAGAGACTCCAAGAAGGCCGGGTACTCTGCACTGCCATTTGGCCCGTAAGCACAAACAACAGTGAGAGACCTATCCCCGACCCGGCGCAGGGAAGCGACCCTCTCGTTCACCGGAGTGAACTCTAACACATGGCGGCTGAGCCGGGGGGCAATGAGCATACCCACACCGGCTCCTCCTTGAACCGCCACCTTATCGTGGTGGAGGGGTTTGAGTGCCCGGATGATCCTAGGAGCTATGTTGTCAGGGGCTTTATGCCCCTGGTAGGGTCTCCCAAGGAAAACAGGTCCTAGGTTACGGGCCAGACCAAGAGCGCTTCAGAACCCTTTATGAAAGGTTTGCTTCCAGATGTAAACATAACATGGCATTATATACAACACAGTGACGTCCTTGGTGAGAGGCGTTCACAATGGTCCAGGAGCAGAAGTCCCGTGACTAGCCATGTCTCAGTCATGTTATGTCTACTTCCTGCTTGGATTAGAGCGAAGGACATGACATAAATTTGACATAATAATAATAATGGTTTAGATTTATATAGCACCTTTCTCCCAAGGGACCCAAAGCGCTTTACAGGTCGTCCATTATTCATTCATACACAGTCACACTGGTGATGGTAAGCTACAACTGAAGCCACAGCTGCCCTGGGGCAGACTGACAGAGACATGGCAGCCATTCTGCGCCTACGGACTCTCCGACCAACACATACATTCACTGCACATTCATACACATTCATACAAGGCAAGGTGGGTTAAGTGTCTTGCCCAACGACAGTATTTTGTGGGGAGAGCGGGAATCGAACTCACCACCTTCCGGTTGAAGGGCGACCGCTCTACCACTGAGCCACTGCCGCCGACATGACCTAAGAAGAACTATAAGCCCCCAGTAACTCTAAACATAAGAATTAAAATTATTATAACAGAGAATGAGATCATTAATAATCTTAAAAATGATAAGGTATTTTATCTATTTTTTTTTTAAGAAGCAAGACGTGTATTTAACTGTTAATATTTATTGTAGCTCAAATTGTGGTATGGGGACCATTGGTGGGAGTTGAGATCTTTGTGGTATGGGGAGTTGTGGCATTGTGGAGTCTTCTGTAGTTCAGGTATCTGGTAGACAGCTTGAATTTGAACTTTAGGTTCTGTTACATAACTTGTTTAGACCAGTTTTAGAATTGGTTAAGTTTGATTCAGGCCAAAATTTAATCTGGTTATGGGGGAGAATGTATGGGGGAATTTTATACCAAATGCACCCTTGGCAGCAATGTAAAGGTACCATACCTTAGGCATGAGTACCAAATGCAAGAATGGCAGGCATTGGGAAGAATTATTTTAGTAGGTTGGAAAATTGTAAGATATTTTCCGCTTCTGCTCCCTCTTCCTTTTTTGGAAGAATTGTTGTATGGTACATCTTACACCTCTTTGACTGAAAGCTTCCTCCAGTATGTCACGAAAGAGGAAAGAGACATTCTTTCACTTGCCCTAGATTCATTTGACTCTGTTAACACAGATGAGCTGGTTGATGTACTTGATGCCCATGAATGCCACTACTTTCCCACAAAGGAAACTACAAAGGAAATAATTTCACAGTTAGCACACAAAACACTTATACAGACTCCCATGTATGTCATTGATTGATGGAGGCCAATCTTGAAAGATATGGCAGACACTTTGTTTGCACAAAGGCTGGTTGAAATAGTAAAGGAACGTGCACCAACACCAAAACGCGTAAAAGAAATTCTGTCTGCACTTCAGAACACTGTAGCAAGACACTTGAAAAGGTTCATAGGGGAATGTGACAATAGCATGCTTAAATTCTTTCTGCGCTTTTGCACAGGTGCAGATATGTTGTTTGGCCAGCCTATAACTGCTCAATTCGTTGAGACTTCTCAATTTCAGTGTAGACCTCAAGCACATACATGTGGGTGTTACTTGATGCTATCCATCAGCTACCAAAATTACCCAGACCTTCGCAGTGATTTTGATCTGGTGTTAAAAAGCTCCATCTGGGTTATGGGCATTATCTGACTTACCAAATTTAATTTTTGACCTGCAGTAATAGTTGTTTATTGTTGTTTGTTCAAATACATGTTATCAAGGTCATTAAAAGTGCTTTGGTTACACATATAGCCAAATAAGGATAATCAGGACAAATATATTTTTTGAATGTCCTGCATTGTTACATTGTTAAAACTGATGAAGAAAAACACACTTTTGTTTAGAATTGGTGTTGACAAGTCAGCAGGGTTAATAGCTGTCTAATAAGTAATATTAAGCAGGTCACACCAGCATTAGCCATGCCTTTATTTTGTATGAACAGAGAATACCATGGTTGATTTTTTTTGTTTTGTGAAATCAATAAACAGCACTTCTGTTTATTGTTCCCAGTGTAATTGAGTTCAAGTTTGTGTTGAACATTTTATCACAATGAAATCTAGTTAAACCGTTCCTTATTAAAAATCTAATTAATTACGCTAACCCCAAATTTAAAATTTAAATTCTTCCAAGACACAAGAACACCTTTAGCAGCACAATTAAATTTAATAGTTTTCAAGGATGTCGAGCACAAACAAATGATTTATCATCATGGTCACATTAAAAAATGCATTTGTAGGGCAGAATTGTACTGTAAATGACACACAATTCAGCACCGTTATGAATAAAACAGAATGGATCTGTACACTAAAAATCAAACATTAAAATAACTTTCATGGCTCATTTTACTCAAACACCTGGGACCGGGTATTATCCCTAAGTGAATTATATAAATCAAGTGCTTCTGTCCTATTTACTGGGAAGTCCTGACCTAACTGCCCCATAGTGATTGTACACAAATCAGAAGGAAGTGAGGTTAGGAACTTGCATTTGTCTTTGCATGTAGCAATGTCTTCATTCAGTGGAACAAGAAAGTCCATTGTTTCCCAGGTGCTTGGTACATGACATTTGGTATTCCTGAAGGGACATTTGGGTTTCTGGAGGGCCTGATGCGATGAAATCCCCGCTGAAGTGTCCTTCATCTCTCAGATCATTCAGTAACTGTATCCAGTGTTCAACTCCTCCCTTTCTCAACTGTCCCCACCAACTCTCTATTCTCTGATTTTCAGTACTTACCCTTGTTAGGTAGCTCTTTGCTCCAGCTCGGTCATGTTCTCCATTCCGGCGCAAATTTTATTGAATGTCTCTTAGAACAACGTTTTCCGTCCCCATGTCAGTGCGTAGAAGCCTAGGAAAACCACCCACTTGTTCAATTGCTTTAATAAAGTAACTGCCAATAACCCTAGGGTCGCTGCTGGTAAAAGCGGCTCTTAGCCATATAACCTTTCTTGAATATCCGTCTATGCATCCGTTAATGCAAATTCCGAAATGCTTGAGCTTATCATAAGAATCAGCGTGCCATATAAAGTTAGGTCCTTGAGAAAAATAGCGTCTCCGAATGAGACGTCGCCCCTGGCGGGCTTGAACGCTGACTGGATCAAAGAAGTATTAACCTCACGTCTTCTTTCCTGTCGCGGATACCTTGCTCCAAACATTTCACATACATCCAACAATAACCATTAAGTCTTCCTAGTCCTTCCAGTTGATCGAGTATGAAGGCAATTGCTAGCTCAAGACTAGCATATTGGCGACGGTACAATTCATATGAGCGAAGTATCCTTGTCAAAAGTTTTTTACTTAAAATTCTACCGTCTACAGCAAGTGCTGCTAGTATATCATCGTAGCCCATCCCCAACCTAAAGTAGTATTTGATTTTAGAGTCTGTCGCTGTCTCTGTCCATTGCGCTTTTCTCAGTCCCATGAGTTGACACAACGTCACTTTCGCTAAAAACTTCCGGTAAAATACATTATTCATATTAGTCCCGCCGCCACCTCTAGGTCGCCAGTAATAGTGCTTTGTCGTACCCACGTAATGTGAAACACGTAACTCCGTGTTATAACACGTTCCCCCGCATTAAGAAGTCGAGGTCACATGTTATTTATTTATTTTTCTCATGTCCATTCCGGGGCTACGTAGATTGATGTGTGGATGCAAAATAATTTTCTCCAACTGAACAGAAACAAGACTGAACTAATTATCTTATCTTTTAGGGTGAGGGCGCTAACAAACCCGACTCTCTCCCTTGTCTGTTTATTGCAGATGATGCTGGAAACATACCTGAGACTATCCTGCCATCTTTCTGCATGCTGGGTTCCCTGCTTTGGGAGGTGGAGTCCATGGTTCGTGCAGCCAAAACAACAATTCCTGATCCTGGCATTGGTCCACCTGGCAAGGTCTTTGTTCCCAGATTAGTGCGTACTAAGTTACATCAGTAGGGGTTTGACTCTAAAGTATTTTATCACACAAAAAGTAGTCGGACCTTGTATCAGCTGAGGCAACACTTTTGGTGGCCTAATATAGAGGCTGACGTTTGTGAGTATGTGGTGGTATGCTCCACCTGCACCAGAAAAAAAACTTCGGACCAGCCCCCAGCAGGTCTTTTGCGTCCCCTGCCTCTTCTAAGTTCAAAGTTGTGCTAATGGTGACTGTTATTGTTTTGCTATAAAATTTAAAATAACTTTCTTCCTTAAAATATAAAAAATAGGTTTAATCACCTTTCACCTATTGTGTATTTTGAAATAACCTGACAGACACTAAACTTGTGTTTGAATTATTGAATTTTTTAGTTAGGCATTTAAAGGACCTGTGACAATTTTAACAATGACACTTTATAACAGGTTGTATCTAACGTTTAGTTCCATTTGAGGTGACCTTGAGCATATCCAATCAGAACTTTCTTTTAAACTACTGCTGGCAGCATTTGTCAAAAAAACTGCCCCAACGGAAAGCACTTACTGAAATTCACTGACAAGTCAATGCTCAGGTTAGGAAAAGAAGAATGACTAATACCTTTCACATGACAATGTTGTAAAGACTCAACAAGATATTGTTATGACAGTGTTTTAAAGACTCAACAGGAGATTGTTAGAGACAACAGCAACACCACCCGAACAAGTAGCACTTACTCAATTGAAACAAGACAATGATCCAGTTGGGTCAATGACACACACCTCTAATAATCCATGTTCTTCTACATAAGTCTCTGCTGTCGTCTGATGGTTCTTCAAGTTTCTTCTTAGCTGTCTCTGCTGAGATGTGCTGGCTCATGTGAGACAATGCTCATCTGAATTAGTGTAGTCTACTTATGCAACCTAAGCCCACCTCCTTTTCAGAGTTTCAACGATTATGATAATTGGACAATGCAACTGTTTGTACTGAATGTCTGTGCAATTTACATTCAAGCCATTAACACTTTGCCTGATGTGAACCATTGTCCCTCATAAGACCCCCAAAACACAAACTAAGACTCAGGATGAAGACAAATATCCATTATTGTCTTTTTCTTCACTCTATATTAATTGCATGATGATGTCCACATCAGTAACACTACCCCAACAAGAATGCACTTACTGAAATTCACAGACAACTTAATGCTCAGGTTCGGGCACTATCAGAAATATTATTTTACACTACACCATTAAACTCACCATTTATCTGCCACAATAAGTATGTGATTAGTTGTAAGTATCTCTCCATTATGGGATTTATCTGGACAACTAGAACCAGTCAGGATGGCCGAGCGGTCTAAGGCGCTCCGTTTAGGTCGTGTCCATTATGTCCATTTCTTTAACCCGATAACATCAGGTGGAGATGTCTGAACGTCATCCTCTCACCGCTGTAAACAATGAGCAAGAAAGTACTGGGGGAAAATTCTCGCAGACGTTGAGAAATCAGCATGTTCGTTGCTGAGACGAGACCTCTCTTGCGATATAGACAAGACTCTACTAAAGGCATGGGTTTCAATCTCCCTTCTAACAGTAACGTTGTAAAATCAGAGGCTTTTAGGGTGAGGTGGCTATGAAACCCGACTCTCTCCCTTGTCTGTTTATTGCAGATGATGCTGGAAATGTACCTAAGACCATCCTGGCATCTTTCTGCATGCTGGGTTCCCTGCTTTGGGAGGTGGAGTCCATGGTTCGTGCAGCCAAAACAACAATTCCTGATCCTGCCCTTGGTCCACTTGGCAAGCTCTTCGTTCCCAGATTAGTGCGTACTAAGGTACTTCAGAAGGGGTATGACTCTAAAGTATTTAAACACCCAGAAAGTAGTTGGACATTGTATCAGCTGAGGCAACACTTTTGGTGGCCTAATATAGAGGCTGATGTTTGTGAGTATGTGGTGTCATGCTCCACCTGCACCAGAAAAAAATCTTCGGACCAGCCCCCAGCAGGTCTTTTGTGTCCCCTGCCTCTTCTAAGTTCAAAGTTGTGCTAATGGTGACTGTTATTGTTTTGCTATAAAATTAAAACATCTTTCCTGCTTAAAATATAAAAAATAGCTTTAATCACCTTTCATTTATTGTGTATTTTGAAATAACCTGACAGACACTAAACTTATGTTTGAATTATTGAAATTTTTAGTTAGACATTTAAAGGACCTGTGACAATTTTAACAATGACACTTTATAACAGGTTGTATCTAAAGTTTAGTTCCATTTGAGGTGACCTTGAGCATATCCAATCAGAACTTTCTTTTAAACTACTGCTGGCAGCATTTGTCAAAAAAACTGCCCCAACGGAAAGCACTTACTGAAATTCACTGACAAGTCAATGCTCAGGTTTGGAAAAGAAGAATGACTAATACCTTTCACATGACAATGTTGTAAAGGCTCAACAAGATATTGTTATGACAGTGTTTTAAAGACTCAACAGGAGATTGTTAGAGACAACAGCAATACCACCCGAACAAGTAGCACTTACTCAATTGAAACAAGACAATGATCCAGTTGGGTCAATGACACACACCTCTAATAATCCATGTTCTTCTACATAAGTCTCTGCTGTCGTCTGATGGTTCTTCAAGTGTCTTCTTGGCTGTCTCTGCAGAGATGTGCTGGCTCATGTGAGATAATGCTCATCTGAATTAGTGTCGTCTACTTATGCGACCTAAGCCCACCTCCTTTTCAGAGTTTCAACGATTATGATAATTGGACGATGCAACTGTTTGTACTAAATGTTTGTTCAATTTGCATTCAAGCCATTAACAATTTGCCTGATGTGAACCATTGTCACCCAGAAGACCCCGAAAACACAAACTAAGACTCAGGATGAAGACAAATATCCATTATTGTCTAATTCTTCGCTCTATATTAATTGCATGTTGATGCCCACATCAGTAACGCTACCCCAACAAGATTGCACTTACTGAAATTCACAGACGACTTAATGCTCAGGTTAGGGCACTATCAGAAAGATTATTTTACACTAAACCATTAAACTCACCATTTATCTGCCACAATAAGTATGTGATTAGTTGGAAGTGTCTCTCCATCATGGGGTTTGATTGGACAACTTGAACCAGTCAGGATGGCCGAGCGGTCTAAGGCACTGTGTTTAGGTCGCAGTCTCTCCTTAAGGTGTGGGTTCAAATCCCACTTCTGGCATCATGTCCATTTCTTTAACCCAATAACATCAGGTGGTGATGTCTGAACGTCATCCTCTCACTGCTGTAAACAATGAGCAAGAAAGTACTGGGTGAAAATTCTCCCAGACGTTGAGAAATCAGCATGTTCGTTGCTTAGAACAGACCTCTCTTGCGATATAGAGAAGACTCTACTAAAGGCATGGGTTTTAATCTCCCTTCTAACAGGAATGTTGTAAAATCAGGGGCTTTTAGGGTGAGGCGGATACCGAACCCGACTCTTTCCCTTGTCTCTTTATTGCAGATGATGCTGGAAACATACCTGAGACCGTCCTGCCATCTTTCTGCATGCTGGGTTCCCTGCTTTGGGAGGTGGAGTCCATGGTTCGTGCAGCCAAAACAACAATTCCTGATTAGGTTTGACTCTAAAGTATTTTATCACCCAAAAAGTAGTCGGACGTTGTATCAGCTGAGGCAACACTTTTGGTGGCCTAATATAGAGGCTGATGTTTGTGAGTA
The DNA here is from genome assembly GCA_024349245.1 of Neodontobutis hainanensis. Classification (NCBI taxonomy): domain Eukaryota; kingdom Metazoa; phylum Chordata; class Actinopteri; order Gobiiformes; family Odontobutidae; genus Neodontobutis; species Neodontobutis hainanensis. The sequence continues at coordinate 25,297 of JALDNG010002529.1, read as the reverse complement.
TGTGGTGTCATGCTCCAGCAGGTCTTTTGCGTCCCCTGCCTCTTCTATTCTGTCCTTTGTCACACATCACTGTGCACTTTGTCACTGATCTACATCCCTTTAATGGTAAGACAATCATACTCACAGTAGTAGATCTTTTCTGAAATTGGGGCTATTGGGTTTGAAGAAGCATTAAAAGTTTATTGAATGGACCTACTGGCTGGGGAAAAAACACAGAAAAGTGGTATAACTGATACATGATATTAAACATAGTACAAAGTTCAAAGTTGTGCTAATGGTGACTGTTATTGTTTTGCTATAAAATTTAAAACAACTTTCCTGCTTAAAATATAAAAAATAGGTTTAATCACCTTTCACCTATTGTGTATTTTGAAATAACCTGACAGACACTAAACTTGTGTTTGAATTATTGAAATTTTTAGTTAGACATTTAAAGGACCTATGACAAATTTAACAATGACACTTTATAACAGGTTGTATCTAAAGTTTAGTTCCATTTGAGGTGACCTTGAGCATATCCAATCAGAACTTTCTTTTAAACTACTGCTGGCAGCATTTGTCAAAAAAACTGCCCCAACGGAAAGCACTTACTGAAATTCACTGACAAGTCAATGCTCAGGTTAGGAAAAGAAGAATGACTAACACTTTTCACATGACAATGTTGTAAAGACTCAACAAGATATTGTTATGACAGTGTTTTAAAGACTCAACAGGAGATTGTTAGAGAGCTTCCTTCTTCCCTGCCCGGCGTCCGCCAGGGCCCATCTCTCCTTCCGCGATCCCGTACACCCTCTCCTCGTCCGGCGGTCCTTCCCCATCCGCTCTGTCGTGTCCCTCTTCCTCTCTGTTCTTTGTGTCTCCTTGTCCTTGTGTCTGTGTCCCTTTTTAAACTAAACGATGAGAATCCTCATTGGTCCCTGTGATTCCCCACGTGTGCCGGCGCTCCTCACCAGTGATTAGCCCGACGTCACCTGCCTTAAAGGGCCACACACCCTCGCTGAGACACAGGGGATTTGGGACACTCCGACATAAAAAAGGATAAAAAAAGGATTCTTGCTAGTGATCCATGAGGCATGTTTACATTCAAGGCTAGCCCAAATAAAAGCACTTATAAAAACAGACATCACCTGTGTCTCAATCTGAGGTCATCTTTAATGTACAAAAGAACATGAGCAGACTTTACAAAAATATGAAGACGTTTGTCATGTTCAACCTCTCCAACAAGTAGCACTTACTTAAATGAAACAAGACAATGATCCAGTTGGGTCAATGACACACACCTCTAATAATCCATGTTCTTCTACATAAGTCTCTGCTGTCGTCTGATGGTTCTTTAAGTTTCTTCTTGGCTGTCTCTGCTGAGTTGTGCTGGCTCATGTGAGACAATGCTCATCTGAATTAGTGTAGTCTATTTATGCAACCTAAGCCCGCTGCTTTTCAGAGTTTCAACGATTATGATAATTGGACAATGCAACTGTTTGTACTAAATGTTTGTGCAATTTACATTCAAGCCATTAACACTTTGCCTGATGTGAACCATTGTCCCTCATAAGACCCCAAAACACAAACTAAGACTCAGGATGAAGACAAATATCCATTATTGTCTTTTTCTTCACTCTATATTAATTGCATGATGATGTCCACATCAGTAACACTACCCCAACAAGAATGCACTTACTGAAATTCACAGACAACTTAATGCTCAGGTTCGGGCACTATCAGAAATATTATTTTACACTATACCATTAAACTCACCATTTATCTGCCACAATAAGTATGTGATTAGTTGTAAGTATCTCTCCATTATGGGATTTCTCTGGACAACTAGAACCAGTCAGGATGGCCGAGCGGTCTAAGGCGCTCTGTTTAGGTCGTGTCCATTATGTCCATTTCTTTAAGCCAATAACATCAGGTGGAGATGTCTGAACGTCATCCTCTCACCGCTGTAAACAATGAGCAAGAAAGTACTGGGGGAAAATTCTCGCAGACGTTGAGAAATCAGCATGTTCGTTGCTGAGAAGAGACCTCTCTTGCGATATAGACAAGACTCTACTAAAGGCATGGGTTTCAATCTCCCTTCTAACGTTGTAACATCGTTGTAACGTTGTAAAATCAGAGGCTTTTAGGGTGAGGTGGCTATGAAACCCGACTCTCTCCCTTGTCTCTTTATTGCAGATGATGCTGGAAATGTACCTAAGACCATCCTGGCATCTTTCTGCATGCTGGGTTCCCTGCTTTGGGAGGTGGAGTCCATGGTTCGTGCAGCCAAAACAACAATTCCTGATCCTGCCCTTCGTCCACCTGGCAAGCTCTTCGTTCCCAGATTAGTGCGTACTAAGGTACTAAGGTTCATACATAAGGATTGAACCAAGGCAATACTAAACAAAAGCTTTCAGTTAGAGGTACACTACAATCAATGTAACTCTCTCTCTGCAATTAAAAAAGTTCTTTATAGTTAGGGTTTGTTTCTTGCTAAAGCTGTATGCATTCAGATACCTTATATTAGTTTAATTTTGTCCTTATCATCACCCTGACACAAGACACTGACTTTAGTTGCGGATACAGTAAGTGCTACTTGCTGAAGTAGTTTTGGTCTTGTCTCATTAACGGTCTCTTGTTGAGTCTTAGCACTGTCATAGCAATCTCTTGTTGAATCTCTACAGCATTGTCATGTGTAATATGTAAGTCATTCATAATGCCATAACCTGAAAGGTCTCTGGTTCAAATCAGGCTACCCCCTGAATGTGTTTGTAGATATGACTGCTTAACCTTGATGCAGGTCTGATTTGCTGAGCTCTGGTTTCCATCACTACATTGCAAAAATTCTATGGTCTGCACTGTAAATATCTCAAGCAAGTGATTTTGTTTATAAGTTTTCTAAGTGAAGGCAATTTCAGACCTGCATCCAATTGGTTTGATCCCAGAACATCATCAGAGACTTCTGTAGAAGAACATTAGAGGTCTGTGTCATTGAACTAACTGGAGCATTGTCCGGTTTCAATTGAGTAAGTGTTACTTGTTGGGTCGATTGTGTGTGACCAAAGTCTTCATAATTCTTTTGAGTCTGCTTATTTTCTTATACACATTAAGATGACCGCAAATTGCGACACTGGTGATGTCTGTTTTCATAAGTGCTTCTCTTTGGGGATGTTTTGATTGTGACCTTCCCTCAAGCATCACAAGCAAGAAAGGCAAAAATGACTATTCCTCTTTGATAACTTGGCATGGTTCAGTTTTTCATGGAAGCCACTGACCTTTTACATTTCTCTAGCACAAGCACTGATTTGACTTTTCAATGCAGTAAGTGCTACTTGTTGGGGTAGTGTAGGTGTTGTTAAGCAAGTAGAAATGACTGCTTAATCTTGATGCAAGTCTGAGCATCTATTGAAAAAGAGGAATTTACAGTATTGAAATGCAATCAATTCTTGCATTTCCACACTCATTCACTCATTTCACACTCATTTTTTTAAAAGGGTCTAAAATAACCTGCTGAGGTTTTAGTCTGTATCGTAATCAGTTGAAGTAATGTTTCTAACATTTGCAACTGTTATTTGCCCTTTCAGCGCCTGAGCATGAACCCTCATTTCCAACAAATTTAGTAGAAATTTCAGCCCGCCTGAACAGGGACTTGAACCATGGACCCTCAGATTAAAAGTCTGATGCTCTACCTACCGAGCTACCCAAGCCATGACAACTCCCGGTGGAGAAGAAGAAGAAGAACGCAGTTCCAACTGAGACTCCTTAATTGGAACATCCACAGTAGAAACATTGTACCCTCAGATTAATAGTAATGGTTCACCAATGGCGTTACCCAGGCTCTGGAACAAATCTGTAACCCCAAAAAAGTGTTTTTGTACTCTCATTAACAATCTTGTGTTGAGTCTTGGACACAAAAAGCAGTTAGTATCATTGACTATACTGAAGGATTGCCTTGTTTCAACTGAGTAAGTGCTACTTGTTGGGGCGATTGTACATGACCAAACATAATAAAGACTGCTTATTTCTGAAACGCCCAATGATGACCTTAAATTGAGATACTGGTGACTTCTGCATTTATAAGTGCTTTTCTCTGGGGTTGTCTTGATCCCTTCAAAGATTACAAGTAAGAATGCAGACATAAATTTTTCTCTTTTCTATCCTCTCTCATGTGATCCAGCACAACTAAGCAGAGACAGACAAGAAATAACTTAAAGAACCATCTGACCACAGCAGAGACTTCCGTAGAAGAACATTAGAGGTCTGTGTCATTGACCCACTTGGAGCCTTGTCCGGCTTCAATTGAGTAAGTGCTACTTGTTGGGTTAATTATGTGTGACCAAAGTCTTAATGATTCTTTTAGCTCTGCTTATTTTCTTATACACATTAAGATGACCTCAAATTGAGACACTGGTGATGTCTGTTTTCATAAGTGCTTTTCTTTGGGGTTGTCTTGATTGTGACCTTCCCTCAAGCAACACAAGCAAGAATGACTATTCCTCTTTTATAACCTGGCCATTTACATTTTCCTAGCAAAAGCACTGACTTGACTTTTCAATGCAGTAAGTGCTACTTGTTATTGTATTTTAGGTGTTGTCTCATTTACAATCTCTTGTGGAGTCTTTGAAACCATGTATTGTGTGAATTTTAAGTCATTTCTATTGCCCTAACCTGAGCATCAACTTGTCGGTGACTTTCAGTAAGTACTTTCTGCTTGGGGTAGTGTTACTGATGTGGGCATCAACATGCAATTATTATACAGTGAAGAAATAGACAAAAATGGATATTTGTCTTTATCCTAACAGTTGCATCGTCCAATTATCATAATCGTTGAAACTCTGAAAAGGAGGCGGGCTTAGGTTGCATAAGTAGACTATACTAATTCAGACTAGCATTGTCTCACATGAGCCAGCACAACTCTGCAAAGACTGCCAAGAAGAAACTTGAAGAATCATCAGACAACAGCAGAGACTTATGCAGAAGAAGATGGATTATTAGAGTTGTGTTTCATTGACCCAAATGGATCATTGTCTTGTTTCAATTGAGTAAGTGCTACATTTGTAGTGGTTGTACCTGACCAAAATCTTCATCATTTTGTAAAGTCTGCTTATTTTTTTTTACACATTAAGATGACCTCAAATTGAGACACTGGTGATGTATGTTTTCATAAGTGCTTCTCTTTGGGGTTGTCTTGTTTGTGACCTTCACTCCAGGAACACAAGTAATGAATAATCCTCTTTTATATTTTGACAATGGTAAGTTTTTCATGGAAGCCACTGGGCATTTACTTTACCCTAGCACAAGCACCAACTTGACTTTTCAATGCAGTAAGTGCTACTTGTTGGGGTGGTGTTGGTGTTGTCTCTAACAATCTCCTGCTGAGTCTTTACAACATTGTCAGTTGTAAATTGTTAGTCATTCGTATTGCCGTAACCTGAGCATAAACTTGTCAGTGAAATTCAGTAAGTGCTTTCCGTTGGGGCAATTTTTTTTTGTCAAATGCTGCCACTTGTAGTGTAAAAGAAAGTTATGAATGGATTTGCTCAAATGTTACCTCAAAAGGAATCACCTGTGCTTCTTTATGCTCATAAGTGCTTCTCTTTGGGGTTTTCTTTATTGCAACATGTTCATACATAAGGATTGAACCAAGGCAATACTAAACAAAAGCTTTCAGTTAGAGGTACACTACAACCAAAGTAACTCTCTCTCTGCAATTAAAAAAGTTCTTTATAGTTAGGGTTTGTTTCTTGCTAAAGCTGTATGCATTCAGATACCTTATATTAGTTTAATTTTGTCCTTATCATCACCCTGACACAAGACACTGACTTTAGTTGTGGATACAGTAAGTGCTACTTGCTGAGGTAGTTTTGGTCTTGTCTCATAAACCGTCTCTTGTTGAGTCTTTAAAACATTGTCATAGCAATCTCTTGTTGAATCTTTACAATATTGTCATGTGTAATTTGTAAGTCATTGGTAATGTGTCAAGGAATCAATACACAAAACAGTGTAGAGACAATCAGATTTCTCTAGAGATCAACCTTCAACCAATTGTGAATTAAATAATGTCAGACTCATCCTTAAGTTTTAACATGCATGGGGAGAACTTTTTATATGAAACTGCCTTGTTTCATCTCTGTAGTGACCTGCTCACTACAGAATCTCCGACTGGCCAATTGTTCCCCCCTGCCTTTTATTGAAACTCAAACACAGTCTGCCTCCGCCCAACCACACAGGGCGGGTTTTGGCAGTTAGTTACAAAAACCAGTACATTTTAGGAGTTAACTTCAAAGCACATTCTGTTAGAGATGACCCACAACATGACCCTTTCTTATCAGCACTTTCTGTTATTTATTACACTCACACACAACATGACCCTTTCTTATCAAAGGCTTGTTGGCCTTTGGTTACAATCTTGTGCCTTGTTTTAGTCATATACAATTTGACAACTTTTCTTGCTGAAAAACTCTAACATTTCCCTCCTGTTTGTCAAATTTCACAGTAAAACATCCATAATTTACCCTTCTGTTGGTACAGTTTTAGGTAAACACTTCATAACTAGGAGCTGTTGGCAAACATAGAGAAATGAGGTACTAAACTTTGTGAAACACAAGAAATAGTCTGACAAATACTTATCCTTGGGCCAGACTGCCATCAGGCAGGTCATCGTCCTGGTCTAGAATAAGAAGTTGAATTTGTTCTGCATGAAGGGCTGAAGTGACAGAGCCCTATATCATCTTGGACATCATGCTATGAAGGCATGGAAGTATACAAGAGGTGAACACGCAGAACAGTACCATAACTATAAGTCAAGCAGTAGAGTCAGGAATGTAAGTGCAACAGTGGTCAGGACCAAACTTGGCACAGAGGCCTCCCTCTGAAGCAAAGAGGTAGTCTAAAGCCATCTGATGAGAGACAAGCATAGCTCGCATGGCTCAGATCTCGGGATTATCTCTTAGCTGGGTTGTGATATCAGACAGGGCATCAGTAAGGTCCTCAAGGGTCCACCAGACCTCATTGAGTTTGTGGCTCAGGTAAGCAATACCATACCAGTGGAAAAGAGTCATAGTAATACCTCTTCTATCACTAATAAGGGGGTCACGTTTCTGATTAAAAGCCGTGGACTTGGCTGGTGGAGTGAAGCTGCGCTTCTTTAGAGTGGAAGTACTTTTAACCTGGAAGTTAACAATCTTAATCGAGGGAGCTAACTTTGCAAGGTGACAAATTCCACACTATTCCTTGGGGAGGTATAGAAGCACTCTTTTTCCACAAACCCAAACGTACTTCTGGGGAGCGGGGAAACCCTGGGTCCCAGGCATGAAGAGATTTATCATATTCTGATTAGTTTCGGGTGTAACAGTGTAGTTCAGTTCTGACAGGAAAGCGGACACATTAAGTGTGAGTATATTTATCATGAACCCTGTCATATCGTGTTTAATACCCCAACGGTGGCTTAGGTTTCTACCTGTCACATTCCACGAGGGGATGGGAATTATCTCCTGGGCTTGGGAGTGGCCTAGAAAGTGGGTACCAAACTGGCACTCACGGGAAAAAGCGAGGTGAGCTTTCAGATGCTTTCGTCCCGCATGTATTCCACCTGCATTAGTCTGATTGGTAGCATTAGAGAAATTGATGGGTGTTCGCAAATTGACGGGTTGGAGAAGGTATGAGTCATTACACCAGGTACTAGGAGAACTGCTAAAAGTCAAATATTGCCAAGATAGTAGAGCACACATAGTTTTGTTAGCAGTAACTGGAATTGGCTCCATTTGAACGGTTGTATCATGAGTGTGTGGTATTAAGGAACACACATAACAATCACCTGTAATGTTGAGGCTGTTTTTAGAGAAATTCATAAATTTCCACCAAACATTATCTGTAGGTTTGTGATTAGAATGATCATCTCGTGTGGGTCTAGTCACATTAATGGATGTGGGTGTGGTGTGTATAGGCCAAAAAATAAACAAAACACAAACTAATGGATGATACATTACAACATTGATGTCGTCCTTTCAGTCTCAGTCTTTCAGTGGGTGTCATCTTGCCACGAGGTCAGCGGTGGGTGCCCAGTATAAACTGTAAGAACACCTGTATTCAACGTGGCGGTGCCCAGTAGTTTACCTACTGTAAGAACACCGTTGCTGTCTCAGCTTACAAGAGAAGTCCTGCGTCTAGGAGATCTAGAAGTTCTAGAAGTCCTGAGTCTCGTTGATTAGTTGATTAGTTGATTTCTCAGCTTACAATGAGATAGATGAACCCAGGAGGAGCGTCCCTCCACCTTCACAGCTGTTGGGTTGGAGAGTAGAACTCTGAAGGGTCCCTCCCAGCGGGGCTGTTCCAGCTCTTCCTCTTGATCACTTTGATGAAGACGTAGTCTCCTGGTTTAAGGTTCTGTGGGGGAGAAACAGGACCTTCTGGCAGTTCATTGATTCTTCTACATTGTTTTAGCTCAAATGTCTTTCTCATGTAAGTTATTAAATCACTTGAAGCATCTGGATCATTTTTCACTTTCAGTTGTAAGTCTGGTAATGTAAATGATCTTCCATATAACATCTCAAAAGGACTCAATGTTTGTCCTTCAGCAGGTAGGATGTGCATATTCAGTTTTACCAGGTCAACACACTCAGGCCATGATCTGCCTGTTTCTTTGGTTGCTTTGATTAATTTGTTTTTAATTGTTCCATTTGTCCTTTCAACAAGTCCTGCTCCTTGAGGATGGAAGGCACAATGTCTCTTTAGGCTTAAGGCTGATTTATGCTTCTGCGTAGGGTGCGCGTCGAAGCTACGGCGTAGCATACGCAGTGACGTGTACCCTACGCCGCATCCCTACGCCGTAGCCTGACGCCACCTCCTCAAAAATGTAACTACTGCCGCGACGACGCGGACCGTAAGATCTGTGATTGGTCGGCTTGGTAGTATCACGTTTCCCTCTACGCATTTCCGGATTGATCTTCTATACTCTGGACAGCCCGCCATTTTTAAATTCCGAAATTTAGTGAAGAGCCAACATGGAAATGGACTAAGTTACCGAGCGATAAATTGAAGAAGTGAGGAAATACAGCCTTCTCCAACGTCGGTTTAGAGGTAGCGGAGTGCATGAAGAGATGGAAGAACTCTCAAGACAAGTATGTTCGTCTCCGTAAAAAACTTGCCTCAAGTAGTGGGGATCCAGGAGGAAAAACAATCCCAGCGTTTTATATATTCCTATCTTGGCTGCACCTCATGTCAAACATCGGCTTACGGAGTCAAACTTTGACGATAAGGTAAATAATGCACGTCCTTTTATGTACCTCTCCGCTATTGTGTTTCAGTTAGCTAACTTAACTAGCAATGCTACCACATGGGTATTTTTTTTGCAAAAATAATATACCTGTGAGTCCAAAAGCATGTGTAATAGGTTGTAATTATATGTAATGCGTTGTATTTATGTAATATAATAGATTGTAATTTAATTTGGCTTACAGAAAATACAAATGCAACAATTTAGCATTTGCAATGTATGAATATGCAGTGATTATAGCTCTATCTATCTATGATTTAACAATGAATGCATCATCTTTTATGTATAACTTATACTATTTGCAATTTTTTTCATAATCACAGGATGGGACTGATACCAGCTCAAACTCCACTGGTTTATCGGATGTGAGACCTCCAGCCATCAGCGATGATGACTGATTACCAACTGGTAGAGCCCCCATCACCAGCCATCTCTTCTGTCCCAGCAGCCATCTCTTCTGTCCCCGCAGCCATCTCTTCTGTCCCCGCAGTCATCTCTTCTGTCCCCGCAGCCATCTCTTCTGTCCCCGCAGCCATCTCTTCTGTCCCCGCAGCCATCTCTTCTGTCCCCGCAGCCATCTCTTCTGTCCCACAGCCATCTCTTCTGTCCATGCAGTCATCTCTTCTGTCCCCCAGTCCAAGAATGGCACAAAAAAGGAAGAGAAAAGAAAAAGATGACTGGGTCCAAGTGCAGGTTGCTCGGTTGGAGGCTCAGTTGGAGGAACAGTGGGTGGAGCTCAACAGAGACTGTGTCAAGGCCATGATGAGAGCGACCGGTTTGGACAAACTGTTGCAGATCTGCTGCGGAGGGTCCCGGAGCACCACAGAGCGCAGGCAATGCTTATAGAAATGCACTGTATCTGCAGTTTGCACTTTTGCTTTTTTTTTGTTATTTTTTGTATATAGTTTGCATTTCAGCTTTTTTATTTATTGTCTGTTCACACCAATTCAATCAGGTTATACAGTAGTTTGCTTAATTTGTGATGTTTCTCTTTTACATCTATTTTTGATAATAATTGTAGATCATTGCACATTAATACATTGCATATTTGTATGTACTTTACACTGTTTATTAAAAAAAATACAAAAATACTGTTTCAAAAATGTCTGAAGGTTATTGCAAATAAACATTAACTAATAGTTGCACATGTGTCTGTGTTTGCTCTTTTGCATCTTTTTTTAATTTACAATTCAAGACTGTTGCACCTGTTTTTTACTATCTTTTGCATCAAACAATTGTGTATATAGTTTGAACCAATTATGTTGGTTCCTGCTGTATGCATAATTTATGGTTAAAGTTACAGTAAATTAAGATCTTACAGTTAATTTATTTGTATAGTTTGCTCTTTTGCTTCTATTTAATGTAAACAATTATAGACCATTGCACCTTTACATGGTGCATTATCTTATACATAGTTCGACCATTTGTATGTATAGTACAAACTTAAAAAAAAAAAAAAAATTCCTCATGCCATTTATTGGTGCATTATATTTTACACCAATACAAGTTACACACCAGGTTGACCACGACACACACTGTTGTTTTGCCATGGCACACATAATGGCACAACTCCGTGGCGTGACTGAAATGTCGTTTCAAACACAGTGGAACCCGCTCGCGTCAACTAGCGTTTCGGCACTGTACTGCAGAGCAAAACAGACATACGCAGAGGTATAAATGCTCATGACGGCGTCGCCTACGTGCGTAGCCTACGGCGTACACTACGGCGTACCCCCTACGCAGAAGCATAAATCAGCCTTAACTTTGAAGTGTTCTCCAATTCTGTCTATCACTTTGTTTACAAAAACATTTTTTTCAAAGAGTATTAATCCACAACACAAGTGTTGTATTTTCTCTGTACCTGGTGGAATCCACCATCCCTCCTGTTGACACATGGCATGGCCCATTTGTCACTTCATTTGAACATTGATTTTGGGAGCCATGCTTTGTTGCTAAGTTTTTAAATTCATTTACTCAGATTCACCAACATTGTACTCAGCAATATTCAGTAAAGTTAATTTAAAACAATGCCAAATTTTAGGTTCAAAGAAATTTTACTTAGTGTTCTCAATGAACACCTCTAAAGTTCAACCAAAAATAAAATTCAATTCTGTTCATTGTGTTAGTCTCTAGTTCAAACAATAAGCAATAATCTAAAACATTCAAACTTTCAAATCAGAGTCTTAAAAAAATCAAAACAAAACTTTTTTCTTTTTTATAAAAAATAAAAAATCACTTTAAGCGGTGATTAAAACACAGCGAGCACCTTGGCTTATGCGCTTAAACTTAAATTTATCAAATAAATCAATCCTTCAAGATTGTTTCGACAGTTTCAACAGTTTTAACAAAGATATGTTTTCAATTCCCAGATTATGAATTTACATTGTAGTTTAAAACTTTATGGTAAAGATGACATTTGTTAGTATCTATTTAAGTTTTAGGTATTATACCTTTTATTTAGGAAGTACTATTTCAAAAACCATTGGTTATTATTTATTCTCAACTGTCTTCATTTTAGTTTTTCTAATGACTCAAACAACATTTAGGGTTATTTACTTTGTCGTTAAGTTTACTAAATAAAAACAATATGGTCGTACTGAATAAAAATTTAAGCAAATCAAAATGTACACTATATTCTTTCCACAGACCTGTCAGAAGGTCAAACAGTTGATCCTGATTAAGTCTCATAAACTTTATTTAACACATTAGTTCAGTGAATCTTTCTTGTGAATCCAAACAGGGTTTGTTTTGAATTCACTTTCTCAACACTTTGTCAGAACCAAGCCAGAGAAATACACAATTGTTCATTTCATTTTCTTTGGTAACATTATTTTCTTTTATATGTGAGCTGATGGCCCAAATAACTATAATTTTGTATTGTCTTTATAAACTTGCTCTGCGCAATTCAACTTTAAAACACATTTTTTACTTCTTCTGATTATAAAGTTAATATTTTCATTAACTAAGGACCTCTATTAGTTTTTGTACTAATGGATATATACAATTGTTTTGCAAAATACCCTTCAATACTTTTATTGTGGATCCAAGGTTTCGGATCTTTTAACTTTTTTTTTTAAATCTTTTAATCTCATCTCTGCCGTATCACACAAACGTAAAACAATATCTGTTTTTTAACAGACTATTACAAACTTTTTCATAATTCAAAAGCACTTCCACCTTTTGTAGATGTGTGTCTTTATGTGTGTCTTTATGTGTGTGTAAGTACTCCTCTTTTTATCAAACTGGCTTCTCCTTTTTCTAGGAAGCCTAGAAAAACTGATGAAAACTACCTTTCTTTCTCGTGTTGTTTAAACGGTTACAACTAAATCTTCAAACTTTTTCACACACAAAAACATTAAAACTTTGTTCAGGTTTGCAATATTTGACATTAGACATTCAACAATGGCCTATTCATTCAACAAGAATTCTATCACACAACTTTTAAATCACTAACCCATAAGGTTAGATAAACTTAAAATATATATTAAATCCACTTCACCTTTGTGTATATCTCACCACGTCTCACACACACAGAGTGAATATCTGGCCCGTACTGTTTAAAAAACACAGTTTAGGACTTACAAAGAAATGCTTTTTTATGCATTCCTCCCGTGCACGTCAGTTTCACTCTTTGTATGAGAAACAGCAGATTTTGATATCCCGGACAAGACAAAAAATGTTTGAAAACATCTAAAGTAATTTAACAATGTCACATAAACTAATGGAGGAAAAACAGGTCTGCATAGCAATCTCTGTGTTACATTATCCTAGCACAAGCACCAACTTGACTTTTCAATGCAGTAAGTGCTACTTGTTGGGGTGGTGTTGGTGTTGTCTCTAACAATCTCCTGTTGAGTCTTTACAACATTGTCAGTTGTAAATTGTTAGTCATTCGTATTGCCGTAACCTGAGCATAAACTTGTCAGTGAAATTCAGTAAGTGCTTTCCGTTGGGGCAATTTTTTTTTGTCAAATGCTGACACTTGTAGTGTAAAAGAAAGTTATGAATGGATTTGCTCAAATGTTACCTCAAAAGGAATCACCTGTGCTTCTTTACGCTCATAAGTGCTTCTCTTTGTGGTTGTCTTTGTTGCAACATGTTCATACATAATGTGGCGTGACCGAAAACAGGGGCTGATATATGAATGAATAGGATGATGATGAAGAATCACTAGCTGGACTGGCTGCAGGGAGCTCACTTTTGGCCACTGACTTTAACAAAGTACGGTGGACTGACTTGACTCCACTCAGGTTGTCCACTGGGGCAATTGAATACACCGCACCACTATCCACTGGGGCTCTTAGGAATTTGTATACTGTGGAGCACCAACGACCCTGAATTTTGTTACGGCCCCGCACATTAGTTTCTCGAAGTAGGACATGTTGGCCTTCACACAGGGATGGGTCCTGGACATGTCGGTCATTATTCCTCTTCCTCCGGTCAGCAGCAATCCTCAGCTGCTCCCTGGCCTCGTTAAAGGCAAACTCCAAGCGGGTCTGGTGCTCAACAATCCACTCATGGACCCCCCCTTCCTGGGGTTCTGCTACACGACCCAGCAGAAAGTCCATTGGGAGCCTGGGTTGTTGGCCAAACATAAGAAAAAACGGAGATTCTCCCGTGGACTGATGTGGGGTGGTGTTGTAACAGAATACAACATGGGGCAAATAGACAGTCCAGGCTCTCTTATGAGTACTAGGGAGAGTACGCAGCAGGTTGTGAAGTGTTCTATTAAATCTTTCACACTGTCCATTTCCAGCGGGATGATAGGGGGTGGTCCTTGACTTTTCAATCCCATAGAAGCGACAAAGCTGCTGGATTAGAGAACTCTCAAAATTCCGCCCCTGATCGGAGTGAATCCGTGCCGGTACACCAAACTTCATGAACCACTCCGTCACCAGAACTTGGGCCACATAGAGGCACGTTGATCTTTTGTGGGAATGGCAAGTGTATATTTGCTGAAAATGTCTGTGAGGACAAGCACATTTTTTTACCATCTTGAGCTGGCTCAAGCACAGTAAAATCCATGGCAAGAAACTCATTGGGCCGCGAAGCTAGCAGGTGTCCCATGTAGGTGCGAACAGTGGGATGAGTATCTTTTGCTACTTGGCAGCGTTCACAGGACTGGCACCAGTCAGCCACTTCCAAGGACATTCCAGGCCAGTAACATCTGGCCGTCAAAAGTGCTAGTGTCCGATCCACGCCTTGATGGCCATGGTCATGGTGGGCCTGGGAGAGCAACTCCTCCTTCAAAACTGCTGGCAGTAACAGCTGCAAACTTTCCTCTGCGCCATCTGGGCGGCGTATTTGGCGGTAGAGCATCCCATCCTTCTCCACCAGACGACGCCACTGCCTCAGGAGTGCCAGTACCGCTGAAGGCAAGTTCTTACGCTCGAGATGGTTTGGTCGCTGCTTGCGAGCCCAGAAAGTCCACAACGCCTGCAGCACTGGGTCGACACGCTGAAGTGCACGCATGTTGCCTCACTCCGTGAAACAATTTTCTGCAAGGACTCCGGCAGACTACTCCCAAAGGCAAGCGCTCCAGATTCCTGTGCAGTGGGCAAGTGCTGACGTGACAAAGCATCAGCATTTCAATTACTTCTGCCTGAGCAATACTTTATTTCAAAGTCAAAAGAAGCAAGTTGGGCAGCCCAGCGATGTTCCGTGGCACCCAGCTTGGCAGTGGTTAGGTAGCTGAGCGGGTTGTTGTCGGTGTAGACCAGGCATTTGTGTCCCAGCAAGTAGTCTCGGAATTTTTCTGTCATGGCCCACTTAAGAGCCAAGAATTCCAGTTTCATGGAGCTGTAATTATCCATGTTGCGCTCAGTTGGTCTCAGTCCACGGCTGGCATAGGCAACTGGGCGCACCACTCCATCCTGCTTCTGGGATAGAACTGCTCCCAGGCCACCATGACTTGCATCCGTTTCCAAGATAAAAGGTAGGGAAAAGTCAGCATAGGCGAGCACTGGTGATGTGACCAACCTGGTCTTCAGCTCCTCAAAGCATCTCTGGCACTCCTCTGTCCATCCGCCATTAATGACCTGCTTTGGCCGGTTCTTAGGTTTGATACCTCCCATTTGTCCCACGAGCCGATGGAGAGGAGCTGCCAGCTTTGCAAAACCCTCCACAAACCGCCGATAGTAGCTTGCAAATCCAAGGAAAGACCTCAGCTCGGTGACAGTTTTGGGGCGCTGCCAGTTGACCACTGCCTCGGTCTTCGTGGGGTCCGTGGCCACACCCTGGCTGGAGATCACATGGCCCAGATATTTGACCTCCTGCTGAAAGAAGGAGCACTTGGACAACTTGGCTTTTAGACCCTGTTGATGTAGACGGCCAAGGACCACTCCCAGGCCGCTGCAAATGCTGCTCAACTGAAGAGGAAAACACAACAATGTCATCGAGATACAATAATAATGACTGATTTTGTTGGTCACCAAAAATGCGCTGCATTAGCCTCTGAAAGGTACTGGGAGCATTGCAGAGTCCAAAGGGCATCCTATTCCACTCGAAAAGGCCGAACCGTGTGCAGAAGGCAGTTTTATCGCGGTCCTCCACTGCGACGGGCACCTGATTGTACCCACTGGCCAGATCTAGGGTTGAAAACCAGCGAGCCCCAGTGAGGGCATCAAGGGACTCCTCTATGCGAGGGAGAGGAAAGGAGTCCTTCTGTGTCTTAGTGTTCAATTGCCTATAATCGACACACATGCGGAGACTACCATCCTTCTTTCTTACCAGCACAATAGGGGACGCATAGGGGCTACTGCTCTCTCTGATCACCCGAGAACTGAGAAGCTGGTTGATGTGTTCCTTGACGGCCTCGTAATCTGATGGGGGAACCCGCCTGTATCGCTGTTTGACAGGGACATCGTCAACAAGAGGTATGTTATGACTGATGAGGTTAGTACATCCTAGGTCACCTTCATGAGCAGCAAAAACAGAGGTGAATTCTTTAAGCAAAAACCTTACCCTCCCCTGGTCAGTGCTTGGCAGCTGGGACAACTCAACAGCCTCAAGTTGGTCCTGCACAGTTGGGGCCACCTCTTGAGACTGTACAGTGGCTGTGTTAATAGGTTCCTCGGTCACACCTGCAGGCAGACTGACGACATTGACAGAATGGAGAGTACCCACGACAGTACGAGGGTACAACAACACGTCGGTGGATCCTACGTTAACAATTGGTATGTAGGCTGTACCATGCACCACGAACCAGAGCAGGGAGGCGATCAAACCAGCGGGCAGGCCTGCCTCTAGGGGCTCGAACAGAACAGTGGTGCAGGAATATTGTGAGGAACATGTAGCAGCCACCACCTTCATAACTCCACCAGGGATACGCCAAGCTCCTTGACCACGCACCTTCACTTTCCCGGGAGACTCAGCAGGGCCACTCACTTCAGCCTGGTGGCACTTCTGTAATGCCTGAAAAACTTCAGCGGGAGCCTGAGACACATCCTTTACGGCAAACAGTGTTGCACCATATTGCACAAAAAGCTCAAAATAACACTTCTTAATCACATTCATCCCAAGGACACCTGGGATGGGAGACACACCACCAGGAGGGTCCTTTACAATCAAAACCCCACAGTTCTGAATCTCCTTGCCACAAAGTTTAACACTCAGCTCAATGTAACCAATGTAGGGGATAGTTAAACCATTAGCTGCCCTCAGCTGCAACCAATGACATGAACGGAGTCGTTCCGGACCCCAGGGCTCGAAATATTTCCTGAAGAAACTTTCCGTAATCGTTGACACCATAGAACCAGTGTCCACTAGACAGGGCACCAGCACATCCCCCATAGACACTTTCAACTGTGGGCATGAAGCAACAAGCTGAGGGCCTCCCTATACTGCATGGTACTGCAACAGAGCCAGTGGCAGCCCCACCCGAACTGTGGCTCAACAACTCGGTGGGCGCTAGTTTTCCGGGACCGCAGAATTGTGCGACCGGGAGCTAGCCGGGTAAGGACCACGAGTGAGGACGAGGGGCGCGTACACCATCACAGTCCCCTGCGTAGTGACCCGGCTGCTGACACCGCCTACAGATAATATTGGCACTACGTGGACGGCCGGCTGGACTGACGGGGGTTACGCAGGAAGGAGATACTCTGTGTCAGTTCATCTAATTGCTGTTGTTGACGTGCCAGCATCTCACGCACTTCCCGCAACTCTGACCCTTGTCCTGTTGAGACAGCCTGAGGACAGCTCTGTACAGCATATTGGAAGCCAAAGCGAGGAACGGACTGACTGCGACCACGGGTACCACCTGGCAAGCCCTCCCTTTCCCAACGAATTGCTTCAGTTCTTACCTCTAAAAGCGCAGCAGTAGGCTGACGGCGCACAAACTGTTTTAATTCCCGTTTAAGGGCACCGTCCAGGACATGCTCTATGAACTGATCCCTCAATAGCACGTCTGCATTAAGCACACTGGTGGGGGCACATGATTTAACCTTCTCCATTAAGCCCAATAAAGAAAGAGAAAACTCCTGAAGAGTCTCACCCTCCCTTTGTCTCCGTGAAAAAAACGCTTCCTGCAATGACACATATGACTCGGTGCACCCGTACAACTCTTGAAGAATTTCTATGATAGTGTCAGGGTTGGCACGCTCCCTATCAGAACGATATTTAATCTCGTCCCGTGCCTCACCTTCTAAATGGTCATACAAGAAGAAAGCCTTATCGACCTGTGACAAGTGGCGCGCCCTCATACATGCGTCAGTGAATTGTGGCTCAACAACTCGGTGGGCACTAGTTTTCCGAGACCGCAGAGTTGGGCCTTTTTTTGTGCCTGGTAAGGACCACGGGAGTGAGGACGAGGGACGCGTACACCATCACAGTCCCCTGCGTAGTGACCCGGCTGCTGACACCGCCTACAGATAAGATTGGCACTATGTGACGGCCGGCTGGACTGACGGGGCTTACGCAGGAAGGAGATACTCTGTGTCAGTTCATCTAATTGCTGTTGTTGACGTGCCAGCATCTCACGCACTCTCGGTTGCAGCTCTGGCTATTTAGCTAGCCTACTGCTTCTCCCGTTTGTGGACTCGTTGCTGTTTTGTTTTGTTTTGTTCTGTTTTGTTTTTTCTGTTGTTTTGTTTGGTATATAGTCCACTGTTCGTGACTGTTGCTGTTCTTGTTCTTTTTTTTATTGCTGTTTGGTTACTGTTTTGTGTTGCTGCTTGATGCTCTTATTTGTTCCTTGGCATCAAAATAAACTGTTTGCATGAGGACTTGGACTGAACCTCCTGCCCTGTATAAGGGGACTGTCTTTGACTTCTATTGATAGTGGTGTGAGCTGTGTTTACAAGTACTGTGACTTGTTAATGATTTTACCCTCCTTGTTAACGTTTCTATTATCTCTGTTTCAGTTGCTGAGGTCCCCTGTGGTGGTACTGGTGACCCCTGGTGGTGGTGCTCCAGTTGTTTATTTTTCCTTGGTTTGCCCATTTTGTGTGTGTGTGTTGTTGGGTGCCCTCACTCCCACTGGATGTAGCCTCCCCATCCTTCACACTTCCCCTCACTGGTAAGCCTCAGCTCCTTGAATTTAGGTAGCTCGTTTAAAGATTATTTTAACCCTTTTCTAGAAATGGCATTTTACTCTTGTAATAAAAATAACATTTATTTTACTCCAGCAGGGTTTTATTGTCTTTTTGCTGCCACTTAACCTAAATAAATCTGATTGTTTGTAAATAAGGAAATCTTGTCTCCTTTATCAGTGAGTGAACCTGTGTGTCCTTGTTTTCATAATATTCTCTGGGTGAAATTCCTAGGGTGGCGTAGTTGGCTATTTTTATACAGACTCTTAAACAGTTAAAATATATCAGCCCCTGTTTTCGGTCGCGCCTCACTTGGCGTAGTTGACAGGATCTTTGCTGTTGAAAGTGAGACTTGATTTCCATTTTGTTTTATTTTCTTGAGTGGCGTTGTATTGTAAAAAATTGTCATTTATCTGTCCTGCTCTGGAGAGTTGAGGTTTTGTTTTTTTATTTGGTTTTTGTTTTATATTCAGGGCTAAAACAGCAGCGAGTCCACTGTGCGCATTTGTACAATGGAGGACTCCAGTCAGGAGATGAGGGAGTTAATTGCCCAGCTGCGAGCTGAAAATGAGCAATTGCGTCAGGAGCAGGCGTCTGCTTCAGGTAATGCTAATGCTCCTTCAAACCTCTAGTGCGCCACCTTCCACTATATTTACTCCATGTCCCCCTGTAACTGACCGGCTTGTGTTTATACCTCGTGATAGAAAGTGTCCAATGTTTCGAGGCAGATCAGGTGTGGGTCTAGGCGAGTGGTTAGAGGAGGCTGACGCATGTATGAGGGCGTGCCACTTGTCACAGGTTGTAGTGGCGTCTCAGTACCCCCAGGAACCAACACCTCTCAGAGGACCACAGAATTTACAACTCTGAACTTTCAAGGCCTGGCCGTTCTTGTTTATCCAGGCCAAGGACAGATAAGGAGATTCAATTCACGTCTTCTTACTAATTCTCTCCAGATGTGTCTTGTTGCTTTAAAGAGTTCACACAAGAGTGAAATTAAATTAACGACTTTGTTTTTCACAAGTTCAAAGAACTATGTGAGTGTTATCTTCCGGAGACCTGGACGACTAGGAACCGAACTGACACTTTAATCCTTTGAAATACCACCTACGATAAAGACCGTCTTAATTGCCCACGGACTGTGTCTCTTTGTTTCAGGACTTTATAAGTGATTGAACATTGCCCTCCTTTGGCTGAACAGAGTAATGACTCTGCTTCGAAACTAAAGACAATTCTCCGTTCTGGTCCATTTGAGTGTATATTAAAGACTGTCATTAAATGTGCAAACCTCACCATTTTCCTTTACAGGATCCAGAGTGATAACGATATAAAAGAATTCTGTCTTCTTCATCCTTACAGCTGGCTGTGTAATAAAATGAATTAATCTGTTTTCAGGTCAAACAACGAATAATGTAAATGTGTTTAGTCTTTAAAGATTTGTAGAGACATTTCCCGTGCACTTATGATACAATGCAGAAGCAATATGGGTTGTAAATGTGTTTTAAAATCCTTGATTTGATGGGACAAAGAAAAGTTTATTTAAAACCAAAACTTTCGTAACACCTCCCTATTCCCCAAACGTGTGTAAACACGTCCTTTTTGCGTCTCTTACAAAAGAGTCGGCAAAGCGGAAATCGTTCTCTCTCAAGCTCTTGAACCTCTTGCTTCTTTTTTTACGACGCTCTTAAAATCCTCTCTTAGCTTAAGCTCTCTCTCTCGTAACTCTGGAAAACAGCTTTTTAACTCTCTTCACGCTCTTTCTTAAGCTTAAATTTCGTTGTAATTTTTCTTTGTAAACTTTCAAGTTTTCCAACCCTCAGCACACCGTGCAGACGTGAATTTTCATTCTTTTAAAAGACTCAACGCATTCAATCTTTTGTTTTGAAAACCTTCCACGGAACTACGTAACCACGCGACGGAAGGGGAAATTTTGTAGTTCTTTAAGTTAAAACGAGTCCGCTAAACAGTTTAGCCCTCGTTAAATCCAAAAAGGCAACTTTCTCAGTCTTTCAACGAATCTTCAGTTTTTAAAGACTTTAATCTCGACTGCTGGCAAAGGCCTTTTCACTCAAAGACAATAACAGAACGCCTTTCATTCCCGGCGACGGAGCTCCAAGGCTCGTGGGATCAGTGGACGCGCCAGCACCATCTAGTCGCTTGAAACCATCAGTTTCACCCGCGGGAAGTTCTAAAGCGGACCTTTCGATCTTTCCCTTCTCGGACAACTGGTACCGATCCACCAAACGACAGAGTGAGTGAGCACACGACACTGGTGTTTGGCGTTATAAAAACTGTAAATTGTCTTTAGTAAGCTCAGCAGAAACTCTCCCCTACACCATTCAAAAGCCGCCAACAGTCCTTTTAATTAGGCCGTCTAATTCCCTTTTTGCTCCGTAACCACTCCGATTAAATCGCTTAAAATTAAAAAGAATTAAACTTACCTTGTTCCATCAAAGGTATAACCATTGTGCCACCGTCAATCAATGTTTTATGTTCATTATCTTCATTTGCCCTGATTATTCCTTTGTGTCCTTCCCACTGTTATTATTCATATTTTAATCTTGAATAATTTTTAATAAAACCCCATAAAGACATCCTTGTTTCATGTTTAATTGAGATTGTGTCGAAAACGAGTTAGAATTCCTTCCTTCAAGATTGAGACTTATCAAACATAATCAGTTTCCTTAGAACTGTTAAAACTAAGGTGGTGCCCCGAAAGAAATGAATATTTTCATAAACAAAATATTAATTATTCATTTTCATAATTCATATTCATATTAATTATTCATTAATGAGACCATATTCACTACACAGGTTGATAAGGCTTTCTTCTTGTATGACCATTTAGAAGGTGAGGCACGGACGAGATTAAATATCGTTCTGATAGGAGCGTGCCAACCCTGACGCTATCATAGAAATTCTTCAAGAGTTGTACGGGTGCACTGAGTCATATGTGTCATTGCAGGAAGCGTTTTTTTCACGGAGACAAAGGGAGGGTGAGACTCATCAGGAGTTTTCTCTTTCTTTATTGGGCTTAATGGAGAAGGTTAAATCATGTGCCCCCACCAGTGTGCTTAATGCAGACGTGCTATTGAGGGATCAGTTCATAGAACATGTCCTGGACGGTGCCCTTAAACGGGAATTAAAACAGTTTGTGCGCCGTCAGCCTACTGCTGTGCTTTTAGAGGTAAGAATTGAAGCAATTCGTTGGGAAAGGGAGGGCTTGCCAGGTGGTACCCGTGGTCGTAGTCAGTCCGTTCCTCGTTCGCTTCCAATATGCTGTACAGAGCTGTCCTCAGGCTGTCTCAACAGGACAAGGGTCAGAGTTGCGGGAAGTGCGTGAGATGCTGGCACGTCAACAACAGCAATTAGATGAACTGACACAGAGTATCTCCTTCCTGTGTAAGCCCCGTCAGTCCAGCCGGCCGTCACGTAGTGCCAATCTTATCTGTAGGCGGTGTCAGCAGCCGGGTCACTACGCAGAGGACTGTGATGGTGTACGCGTCCCTCGTCCTCACTCCCGTGGTCCTTACCAGGCTAGTTCCCGGTCGCACAACTCTGCGGTCTCGGAAAACTAGCGCCCACCGAGTTGTTGAGCCACAGTTCAGGTGGGGCTGCAACTGGCTCTGTTGCAGTACCATGCAGTATAGGGGAGGCCCCTAAGCTTGTTGCTTCATGCCCACAGTTGAATGTGTCTATGGGGGATGTTCTGGTGCCCTGTCTAGTGGACACTTCTAGTGGTTCTATGGTGTCAACGATAACGGAGAGTTTCTTCAGGAAATATTTCGAGCCTTTGGGTCCGGAACGACTCCGTTCATGTCATTGGTTGCAGCTGAGGGCAGCTAATGGTTTAACTATCCCCTACATTGGTTACATTGAGCTGAGTGTTAAACTTTGTGGCAAGGAGATTCAGAACTGTGGGGTTTTGATTGTAAAGGACCCTCCTGGTGGTGTGTCTCCCATCCCAGGTGTCCTTGGGATGAATGTGATTAAGAAGTGTTATTTTGAGCTTTTTGTGCAATATGGTGCAACACTGTTTGCCGTAAAGGATGTGTCTCAGGCTCCCGCTGAAGTTTTTCAGGCATTACAGAAGTGCCACCAGGCTGAAGTGAGTGGCCCTGCTGAGTCTCCCGGGAAAGTGAAGGTGCGTGGTCAAGGAGCTTGGCGTATCCCTGGTGGAGTTATGAAGGTGGTGGCTGCTACATGTTCCTCACAATATTCCTGCACCACTGTTCTGTTCGAGCCCCTAGAGGCAGGCCTGCCCGCTGGTTTGATCGCCTCCCCTGCTCTGGTTCGTGTGGTGCATGGTACAGCCTACATACCAATTGTTAACGTAGGATCCACCGACGTGTTGTTGTACCCTCGTACTGTCGTGGGTACTCTCCATTCTGTCAATGTCGTCAGTCTGCCTGCAGGTGTGACCGAGGAACCTATTAACACAGCCACTGTACAGTCTCAAGAGGTGGCCCCAACTGTGCAGGACCAACTTGAGGCTGTTGAGTTGTCCCAGCTGCCAAGCACTGACCAGGGGAGGGTAAGGTTTTTGCTTAAAGAATTCACCTCTGTTTTTGCTGCTCATGAAGGTGACCTAAGATGTACTAACCTCATCAGTCATAACATACCTCTTGTTGACGATGTCCCTGTCAAACAGCGATACAGGCGGGTTCCCCCATCAGATTACGAGGCCGTCAAGGAACACATCAACCAGCTTCTCAGTTCTCGGGTGATCAGAGAGAGCAGTAGCCCCTATGCGTCCCCTATTGTGCTGGTAAGAAAGAAGGATGGTAGTCTCCGCATGTGTGTCGATTATAGGCAATTGAACACTAAGACACGGAAGGACTCCTTTCCTTCCCTTGATGCCCTCACTGGGGCTCGCTGGTTTTCAACCCTAGATCTGGCCAGTGGGTACAATCAGGTGCCCGTCGCAGTGGAGGACTGCCATAAAACTGCCTTCTGCACACGGTTCGGCCTTTTCGAGTGGAATAGGATGCCCTTTGGACTCTGCAATGCTCCCAGCTCAAGATGGTAAAAAAACGTGCTTGTCCTCACAGACATTTTCAGCAAATATACACTTGCCATTCCCACAAAAGATCAACGTGCCTCTATGTGGCCCAAGTTCTGGTGACGGAGTGGTTCATGAAGTTTGGTGTACCGGCACGGATTCACTCCGATCAGGGGCGGAATTTTGAGAGTTCTCTAATCCAGGAGCTTTGTCGCTTCTATGGGATTGAAAAGTCAAGGACCACCCCTTTCATCCCGCTGGAAATGGACAGTGTGAAAGATTTAATAGAACACTTCACAACCTGCTGCGTACTCTCCCTAGTACTCATAAGAGAGCCTGGACTGTCTATTTGCCCCATGTTGTATTCTGTTACAACACCACCCCACATCAGTCCACGTTTGGCCAACAACCCAGGCTCCCAATGGACTTTCTGCTGGGTCGTGTAGCAGAACCCCAGGAAGGGGGGGTCCATGAGTGGATTGTTGAGCACCAGACCCGCTTGGAGTTTGCCTTTAACGAGGCCAGGGAGCAGCTGACGATTGCTGCTGACCGGAGGAAGAGGAATAATGACCGACATGTCCAGGACCCATCCCTGTATGAAGGCCAACATGTCCTACTTCGAGAAACTAATGTGCGGGGCCGTAACAAAATTCAGGGCCGTTGGTGCTCCACAGTATACAAAGTCCTAAGAGCCCCAGTGGATAGTGGTGCGGTGTATTCAATTGCCCCAGTGGACAACCTGAGTGGAGTCAAGACAGTCCACCGTGCTTTGTCAAAGTCAGTGGCCAAAAGTGAGCTCCTGCAGCCAGTCCAGCTAGTGATTCTTCATCATCATAGAATGTGGCAGCACCAGTCGTACTATGGCTTTAAGAGGCACTTAGCCAGGTTCCCAATAAAAGCGCTTCCTTACCCCTAGTGCGCTCTCTGCTTCTGTCACGCCACTCCCTTTGTTACGCTTACGTGTCAGGCAAACAGGTAGGAGCCGGCCACGGCCACGCTTTATTCCGGTGTCCTTTTTCTTTGGTGGCTTTAACCTCCAGTATGACTCCCTTACAGTGACGTAGACCTCTTACGTTTCCATTGTTCAGATCGCTGTGGAGAGTGTTCGGGTCAAATTGGGCATGTAAGTACTTTGTTGTGTTTCACCCTGGGCAGCATATTGTAAGCCAACCCTGATCCGGTCTTTATTTTGCAGCTGTGTAGGCCCCCGCTGCCTGCATTCTTATGGGCGGATGCAGCGCGAGGTTACAGGCTAAATGACCAGTGCATAGTTATGTACTCCATTGCTCGTGAAACAACGCAACACTCGGTTGCAGCTCTGGCTATTTAGCTAGCCTACTGCTTCTCCCGTTTTGTGGACTCGTTGCTGTTTTGTTTTGTTTTGTTCTGTTTTGTTTTGTTTTTTCTGTTGTTTTGTTTGGTATATAGTCCACTGTTCGTGACTGTTGCTGTTCTTGTTCTTTTTTATTGCTGTTTGGTTACTATTTTGTGTTGCTGCTTGATGCTCTTATTTGTTCC
>JALDNG010002528.1:0-37215 GCA_024349245.1 Neodontobutis hainanensis | reverse complement strand
TCCTCTAGTCACTCTGTGGCTCTCTGCCTCCTCTGGTCTCTCTGTGGCCGCTGCCTCCTCTGGTCTCTCTGTGGCATCTTCCTTTTCTGGTCTCTCTGTCACCTCTGCCTCCTCTGGTCTGTCTGTGTCCTCTGCCTCCTCTCTTCTCTCTGTGGCCTCTACCTCCTCTGGTCTCTCTGTGACCTCTGCAATCCTCTAGTCTCTCTGTCTCCTCTGCCTCCTCTAGTCTCTCTGTGGCCTCTGCCTCCTCTGGTCTGTCTGTGTCCTCTGCCTCCTCTCGTCTCTCTGTGGCCTCTGCCTCCTCTGGTCTCTCTGTCTCCTCTGTCTCCTCTGGTCTCTCTGCCTCCTCTCGTCTCTCTGTGGCCTCTGCCTCCTCTGGACTGTCTGTGTCCTCTGCCTCCTCTTCCTCCTCTGGTCCCTCTGTGGCTTCTGCCTCCTCTGGTCTCTCTGTGGCCTCTGCCTTCTCTGGTCTCTCTTTGGCCGCTGCCTCCTCTGGTCTGTCTGTGTCCTCTGCCTCCTCTCGTCTCTCTGTGGCCTCTGCCTCCTCTGGTCTCTCTGTCTCCTATGCCTCCACTCGTCTCTCTGTGGCCTCTGCCTCCTCTGCTCTCTCTCTGGCCTCTGCCTCCACTAGTCTCTCTGACTTATCTTTCTCCTCTAGTCTCTCTGTCGCCTCTCCCTCCTCTGGTCTCTCTGTGGCCTCTGCCTCCTCTAATCTCTCTGCCTTCTCTGCCTCCTCTAGTCTCTCTATGGCCTCTGCCTTTACTGGACTCTCTGTGACTTATGCCTCCTCTGGTCTCTCTCTCGCCTCTGCCTCCTCTGCCCTCTCTGCTCTCTCTGTGGCCTCTGACTCCTCTGGACTCTCTGCCTCCTCTGGACTCTCTGTGGCCTCTGCCTCCACTGGTCTCTCTGTCACTTATGCCTCCTCTGGTCTCTCTGTGGCCTCTGCCTCCTCTTGTCTCTCTATTCCTCTATCTCCTCTGGGTTCTCTGTCTTTCTGCCTCCTCTGAACTCTCGGTGGCCTCTTCCCCTCTGGTCTAACTGTGGCCTTTGCCTCTTCTGCGCTCTATATCTCCTCTGCCTCCTCTGGTCTCTCTGTGGCCTCTGCCTCCTCTGGTCTCTCTGTGGCCTCTGCCTCCTCTGGCCTCTCTAGTCTCTCTGCCTCCACTAGTCTCTCTATTGCCTCTGCCTCCTCTGGTCTGTCTGTGGCCTCTGACTCCTCTGGTCTCTTTGTCTCCTATGCCTCCTCTAGTCACTCTGTGGCTCTCTGCCTCCTCTGGTCTCTCTGTGGCCGCTGCCTCCTCTGGTCTCTCTGTGGCATCTTCCTTTTCTGGTCTCTCTGCCTCCTCTGCCTCCTCTGGTCTCTCTGTGGCCTCTGCCTCCTCTGGTCTTTTTGTGGCTTCTGCCTCCTCTGGTCTCTCTGTGGCATCTGCCTTTTCTGGTCTCTCTGCCTCCTCTGCCTCCTCTGGTCTCTCTGTGGCCTCTGCCTCCTCTGGTCTTTTTGTGGCTTCTGCCTCCTCTGGTCTCTCTGTGGCCTCTCCCTCCTCTAGCCTCTCTGTGGCCTCTGCCTCCTCTGGACTCTCTATTCCTATAACTCCTCTGGTCTCTCTGTGGCCTCTGTCTCCTTTGGTCTCTCTGTCTCTCTGCCTCATCTGGTCTCTCTGTGGCCTCTGCATCCTCTGGTCTCTCTGAAGCCTCTGCCTTCTCTGCTCTCTCTGTGGCCGCTGCCTCCACTTGTCTCTCTGTGGCATTTGCCTTTTCTTGTCTCTCTGCCTCCTCTGGCTCCTCTGGTCTCTCTGTGACCTCTGCCTCATCTGGTCTCTCTATAGCCTCTGTTTCCTCTGGACTCTCTGCCTTCTCTGCATCCTCTAGTCTCTCTGTGGCTTTTGCCTCCTCTTGTCTCTCTGTCTTTCTGCATCCTCTAGTCACTGTGTGGCCTCTGCCTCCTCTGGACTCTCTGCCTCCTCTAGTCTTTCTGTGACACTTCCTCCTCTAGAGTCTCTGCCTCCCCTGCTTCCTCTCGTCTCTCTGTCTCGTCTGCCTCCTCTGGTCTCTCTGCCTCCACTGCCTCCTCTGGTCTCTATGTGGCCTCTGCCTCCTCTGGTCTCTCTGTGGCCTCTGACTTCTCTTGTCTCTCTGCCTCCTCTGCCCCCTCTGGTCTCTCAATCTCTACTGGTCTCTCTATTGCCTGTGCCTCCTCTGGTCTCTCTGTTGCCTATTCCTCCTCTGGTCTCTCTGCCTCCTCTGCTTCCTCTCGTCTCTCTGTGGCCTATGCCTCCTCTGCTCTCTCTGTCTCCCCTGCCTCCACTGGTCTCTCTGCCTTCTCTGCCTCCTCTGATCTCTCTACCTCCACTGGTCTCTCTGTGACCTCTGCAATCCTCTGGTCTCTCTGTGGCCTATGCCTCCTCTGGATTCTCTCATGGCCTATGCCTCCACTGGTCTCTCTGTCTCCTCTGCCTCCTTTCATCTCTCTGTGGCCTCTGCATCTTCTGGTCTCTCTGTGGCCTCTGCCTCCTCTTGTCTCTCTATTCCTCTGCCTCCTCTGGTCTCTCTGTGGCCTCTGCATCTTCTGGTCTCTCTGTGGCCTCTGCCTCCTCTTGTCTCTCTTTTCCTCTACCTCCTCTGGTCTCTCTGTGTCCTCTGTCTCCTCTGGACTCTCTGCCTTCTCTGCATCCTCTAGTCTCTCTGTGGCCTTTGCCTCCTCTTTTCTCTCTGTCTTTCTGCCTCCTCTGAACTCTTGGTGGTCTCTGCCTCCTCTCTGGTCTCTCTGCCTCCTCTGCCTCCTCTGGTCTCTCTGTGGCCTCTGCCTACTCTGGTCTCTCTCTGGCCTCTGCCTTCTATTGTCTGTCTGCCTCCTATGCCCCATCTGGTCTCTCTGACTCCACTGGTCTCTCTATTGCCTCTGCCTCCTCTGGACTGTATGCCTCCTCTGATCTATTTGTGGCCTCTGCCTCCTCTGGTCTCTCTGCCTCCTCTTCCTCCTCTGCTTCCTCTCGTCTCTCTGTCTCCTCTGCCTCCTCTGGTCTCTCTGCCTCCTCTGCTTCCTCTCGTCTCTCTGTGGCCTCTGCCTCCTCTGCTCTCTCTCTCTCCCCTGCCTCCACTGGTCTCTCTGCCTTCTCTGCCTCCTCTGCTCTCTCTCTCTCTCCCCTGCCTCCACTGGTCTCTCTGCCTTCTCTGCCTCCTCTGCTCTCTCTACCTCCACTGGTCTCTCTGTGACCTCTGCAATCCTCTAGTCTCTCTGTGGCCTATGCCTCCTCTGGATTCTCTCATGGCCTCTGCCTCCTCTAGACTCTCTGCCTCCCCTGCTTTCTCTCGTCTCTCTGTCTCGTCTGCCTCCTCTGGTCTCTCTGCCTCCTCTGCCTCCTCTGGATTCTCTGTGGCCTCTGCCTCCTCTGGTCTCTCTGTGGCCTCTGTCTTCTCTTGTCTCTCTGCCTCCTCTGCCCCTCTGGTCTCTCTGTCTCTACTGGTCTCTCTATTGCCTGTGCCTCCTCTGGTCTCTCTGTGGCCTCTGCCTCCTCTCTCTCTGTCTCCCCTGCCTCCACTGGTCTCTCTGCCTTCTCTGCCTCCTCTGCTCTCTCTACCTCCACTGGTCTCTCTGTGACCTCTGCAATCCTCTGGTCTCTCTGTGGCCTATGCCTCCTCTGGTCTCTCTGCGGCCTCTGCCTCCTCTGGTCTCTCTGTGAACTCTGCCTCCTCTGGTCTCTGTGTGGCCTCTGCCTCCACTGGTCTCTCTGTCTCCTCTGCTTCCTTTCGTCTCTTTGTGGCCTCTGCATCTTCTGGTCTCTCTGTGGCCTCTGCCTCCTCTTGTCTCTCTATTCCTCTGCCTCCTCTGGTCTCTCTGTGGCCTCTGCATCTTCTGGTCTCTCTGTGGCCTCTGCCTCCTCTTGTCTCTCTTTTCCTCTTCCTCCTCTAGTCTCTCTGTGGCCTTTGCCTCCTCTTGTCTCTCTGTCTTTCTGCCTCCTCTGAACTCTTGGTGGCCTCTGCCTTCTCTGGTCTCTCTGCCTCCTCTGCCTCCTCTGGTCTCTCTCTGGCTTCTGCCTCCTCTGGTCTCTCTGTGGCCTCTACCTCCTCTAGCCTCTCTGTGGCCTCTGTCTCCTCTGGACTCTCTATTCCTATAACTCCTCTGGTCTCTCTGTGGCCTCTGTCTCCTTTGGTCTCTCTGCCTCCTCTGCATCCTCTCGTCTCTCTGCCTCCTCTGGGCTCTCTGTCTTTCTGCCTCAACTAAACTCTCGGTGGCCTCTTCCCCCTCTGGTCTCTCTGTGGCCTCTGCCTCCTCTGGTCTCTCTGTGGCCTCTGCCTTCTCTTGACTCTCTGCCTCCTCTGCCTCCTCTAGTCTCTCTGCCTCCACTGCTCTCTTTTTTGCCTATGCCTCCTCTAGTCACTCTGTGGCCTCTGCCTCCTCTTGACTCTCTGCCTCCTCTGGTCTCTTTGTGGCCTCTGCCTCCTCTGGTCTGTCTGCCTCCGCTGCTCTAACTGCCTCCTCTGGTCTCTCTGTGGCCTCTGCCTCCTCTGGTCTTTCTGTGGCCTCTGCCTCCTCTGGTCTTTCTGTGGCCTCTGCCTCCTCTGGTCTCTCTGTGGCCTCTACCTCCTCTGGCCTCTCATTGGCCTCTGCCTCCTCTGGACTCTCTGCCTCCTCTCTTCTTTTGTGGCCTCTGCCTTCTCTGGTCTCTCTGCCTCCTCTGCTCCCTCTGCTCTCTGCCTCCACTGGTCTCTCAATTGCCTCTGCCTCCTCTGGTCACTCTGTGGCCTCTGCCTCCTCTGGTCTCTTTGTCTCCTCTGCCTCCTCTAGTCACTCTGTGGGCTCTGCCTCCTTTGGTCTCTCTGTCTCCTCTGCCTCCTCTCCTCTAACTGCCTCGTCTGGTCTCTCTGCCTCCTCTGCTTCCTCTCGTCTCTCTGTGGCCTCTGCCTAACTTGCTCTCTCTGTCTCCCCTGCCTCTACTGGTCTCTCTGCCTTCTCTGCCTCCTCTGCTCTCTCTACCTCCATTGGTCTCTCTGTGGCCTCTGCCTCTTGTGGTCTCTCTGTGGCCTCTGCCTTCTCTGGTCTCTCTGTGGCCACTGCCTCCTCTGCTCTCTATGGCATCTGCCTTTTCTGGTCTCTCTGCCTCTTCTGGTCTCTCTGTGGCCTCTGCCTCTTCTGGTCTCTCTGTGGCCTCTGCCTCCTCTGGACTCTCTGTCTCCTCTGGTCTTTGTGTGGCCTCTGTCTCCTCTAGTCTCTCTACCTCCCCTGCTTCCTCTCGTCTCTCTGTGTCCTCTGCCTCCACTGGTCTCTCTGTGGCCTCTGCCTCCTCTGGTCTTTTGTCTCTTCTGCCTCCTCTAGTCACTGTGTGGCCTCTGCCTCCTTTGGTCTCTCTGCCTTCTCTGCCTCCTCTGCTTTAACTTCCTCCTCTGGTCTCTCTGTCTCTCTGCCTCATCTGGTCTCTCTGTGGCCTCTGCCTCCTCTGGTCTCTCTGCTTCCTTTGCCTCCACTGGTCTCTCTATTGCTATGCCTCCTCTGGTCTCTCTGTGGCCTATGCCTCCTCTGGTCTCTCTGTCTCTCTGCCTCATCTGGTCTCTCTGTGGCCTCTGCATCCTCTGGTCTCTCTGAAGCCTCTGCCTTCTGCTCTCTCTGTGGCCGCTGCCTCCACTTGTCTCTCTGTGGCATTTGCCTTTTCTGGTCTCTCTGCCTCCTCTGGCTCCTCTGGTCTCTCTGTGACCTCTGCCTCATCTGGTCTCTCTATAGCCTCTGTCTCCTCTGGACTCTCTGCCTTCTCTGCATCCTCTAGTCTCTCTGTGGCTTTTGCCTCCTCTTGTCTCTCTGTCTTTCTGCATCCTCTAGTCACTGTGTGGCCTCTGCCTCCTCTGGACTCTCTGCCTCCTCTAGTCTTTCTGTGACACTTCCTCCTCTAGAGTCTCTGCCTCCCCTGCTTCCTCTCGTCTCTCTGTCTCGTCCTGCCTCCTCTGGTCTCTCTGCCTCCTCTGCCTCCTCTGGTCTCTCTGTGGCCTCTGACTTCTCTTGTCTCTCTGCCTCCTCTGCCCCTCTGGTCTCTCAATCTCTACTGGTCTCTCATTGCCTGTGCCTCCTCTGGTCTCTCTGTTGCCTCTGCCTCCTCTGCTTCCTCTCGTCTCTCTGTGGCCTATGCCTCCTCTGCTCTCTCTGTCTCCCCTGCCTCCACTGGTCTCTCTGCCTTCTCTGCCTCCTCTGATCTCTCTACCTCCACTGGTCTCTCTGTGACCTCTGCAATCCTCTGGTCTCTCTGTGGCCTATGCCTCCTCTGGATTCTCTCATGGCCTATGCCTCCACTGGTCTCTCTGTCTCCTCTGCCTCCTTTCATCTCTCTGTGGCCTCTGCATCTTCTGGTCTCTCTGTGGCCTCTGCCTCCTCTTGTCTCTCTATTCCTCTGCCTCCTCTGGTCTCTCTGTGGCCTCTGCATCTTCTGGTCTCTCTGTGGCCTCTGCCTCCTCTTGTCTCTCTTTTCCTCTACCTCCTCTGGTCTCTCTGTGTCCTCTGTCTCCTCTGGACTCTCTGCCTTCTCTGCATCCTCTAGTCTCTCTGTGGCCTTTGCCTCCTCTTTCTCTCTGTCTTTCTGCCTCCTCTGAACTCTTGGTGGTCTCTGCCTCCTCTGGTCTCTCTGCCTCCTCTGCCTCCTCTGGTCTCTCTGTGGCCTCTGCCTACTCTGGTCTCTCTCTGGCCTCTGCCTTCTATTGTCTGTCTGCCTCCTATGCCCCATCTGGTCTCTCTGACTCCACTGGTCTCTCTATTGCCTCTGCCTCCTCTGGACTGTATGCCTCCTCTGATCTATTTGTGGCCTCTGCCTCCTCTGGTCTCTCTGCCTCCTCTTCCTCCTCTGCTTCCTCTCGTCTCTCTGTCTCCTCTGCCTCCTCTGGTCTCTCTGCCTCCTCTGCTTCCTCTCGTCTCTCTGTGGCCTCTGCCTCCTCTGCTCTCTCTCTCCCCTGCCTCCACTGGTCTCTCTGCCTTCTCTGCCTCCTCTGCTCTCTCTACCTCCACTGGTCTCTCTCTCTCTCTCTCTACCTCCACTGTGACCTCTGCAATCCTCTAGTCTCTCTGTGGCCTATGCCTCCTCTGGATTCTCTCATGGCCTCTGCGTCCTCTAGACTCTCTGCCTCCCCTGCTTTCTCTCGTCTCTCTGTCTCGTCTGCCTCCTCTGGTCTCTCTGCCTCCTCTGCCTCCTCTGGATTCTCTGTGGCCTCTGCCTCCTCTGGTCTCTCTGTGGCCTCTGTCTTCTCTTGTCTCTCTGCCTCCTCTGCCCCCTCTGGTCTCTCTGTCTCTACTGGTCTCTCTATTGCCTGTGCCTCCTCTGGTCTCTCTGTGGCCTCTGCCTCCTCTGCTCTCTCTGTCTCCCCTGCCTCCACTGGTCTCTCTGCCTTCTCTGCCTCCTCTGCTCTCTCTACCTCCACTGGTCTCTCTGTGACCTCTGCAATCCTCTGGTCTCTCTGTGGCCTATGCCTCCTCTGGTCTCTCTGCGGCCTCTGCCTCCTCTGGTCTCTCTGTGAACTCTGCCTCCTCTGGTCTCTGTGTGGCCTCTGCCTCCACTGGTCTCTCTGTCTCCTCTGCCTCCTTTCGTCTCTTTGTGGCCTCTGCATCTTCTGGTCTCTCTGTGGCCTCTGCCTCCTCTTGTCTCTCTATTCCTCTGCCTCCTCTGGTCTCTCTGTGGCCTCTGCATCTTCTGGTCTCTCTGTGGCCTCTGCCTCCTCTTGTCTCTCTTTTCCTCTTCCTCCTCTAGTCTCTCTGTGGCCTTTGCCTCCTCTTGTCTCTCTGTCTTTCTACCTCTGAACTCTTGTTGGCCTCTGCCTTCTCTGGTCTCTCTGCCTCCTCTGCCTCCTCTGGTCTCTCTGTGGCCTCTGCCTCCTCTGGTCTCTCTCTGGCCTCTGCCTTCTATTGTCTGTCTGCCTCCTATGCCCCATCTGGTCTCTCTGCCTCCTCTGGACTGTCTGCCTCCTCTGATCTATTTGTGGCCTCTGCCTCCTCTGGTCTCTCTGCCTCCTCTGCCTCCTCTGCTTCCTCTCGTCTCTCTGTGGCCTCTGCCTCCTCTGGTCTCTCTGTCTCCTCTGCCTCCTCTTGTCTCTCTGACTCCTCTGCCTCCTCTGGTCTCTCTGTGGCCTCTGCCTCCTCTGGTCTCTCTGTGGCCTCTGCCTTCTCTTTTCTCTCTGTCTCCTCTGTCCCCTCTGGTCTCTCTGCCTCCACTGGTCTCTCTATTGCCTCTGCCTCCTCTCGTCTCTCTGTGGCCTCTGCCTCCTCTGGTCTCTTTGTCTCCTCTGCCTCCTCTTGTCACTCTGTGGCCTCTGCCTCCTCTGGTCTCTTTGTGTCCTCTGCCTTCTCTGGTCTCTCTGCCTCCTCTGGTCTCTGTGGCCTCTGCCTCCTCTGGTCTCTCTGTTGCATCTGCCTTTTCTGGTCTCTCTGCCTCCTCTGCGTCCTCTAATCTCTCTGCCTCCTTTGGTCTCTCTGTCTTTCTTCCTCCTCTGAACTATTGGTGGCCTCTGCCTCCTCTCGCCTCTCTGCCCCGTTGCCTCCTCTGGTCTCTCTGTCTCCTCTGCCTCCACTGGTCTCTCTGCCTTCTCTGCCTCCTCTGCTCTCTCTACCTCCACTGGTCTCTCTGTGACCTCTGCAATCCTCTGGTCTCTCTGTGGCCTATGTCCCTTTTGGATTCTCTGTGGCCTCTGCCTCCTCTGGTTTCTCTGTCTTCTCTGCCTCCTCTCTTCTCTCTGTGGCCTCTGCCTCTTCTGGTCTCTCTGTGTTCTCTGCCTCCTTTTGTCTCTCTATTCCTCTGCCTCCTCTGGTCTCTCTGTGGCCTCGTTCTCCTCTGCTCTCTCTGCCTCCTCTGCATCCTCTTGTCTCTCTGCCTCCTCTGGTCTCTCTGTCTTTCTGCCTCCTCTGAACTCTCGGTGGCCTCTGCCCCCTCTGGTCTCACTGTGGCCTCTGCTTCCTCTGCTCTCTCTGACTCCTTTGCCTCCTCTGGTCTCTCTGTGGCCTCTGCCTCCTCTGGTCTCTCTGTGGCCGCTGCCTTCTCTTGTCTGTCTGCCTCCTATGCCCCCTCTGGTCTCTCTGCCTCCACTGGTCTCTCTATTGCCTCTGCCTCCTCTGGTCTCTCTCTGGCATATGCCTCCTCGGGTCTCTTTGTCTCCTCTGCCTCCTCTAGTCACTCTGTGGCCTCTGCCTCCTCTGGTCTCTCTGCCTCCTCTGCCTCCTCTGCTCTTACTGCCTCTTTTGGTCTCTCTCTCTCTCTCTGCCTCCTCTGGTCTCTCTGTGGCCTCTGCCTTCTCTGGTCTCTATCTGGCCACTGCCTACTCTGGTCTCTCTGAGGCATCTGCCTTTTCTGGTCTGTCTGCCTCCTCTGCCTCCCTGGTCTCTCTGTGGCCTCTGCCTTTACTGGTCTCTATCTGGCCACTGCCTACTCAGTTCTCTCTGAGGCATCTGCCTTTTCTGGTCTGTCTGTGTCCTCTGCCTCCTCTAGTCTCTCTGTGGCCTCTGCCTCCTCTGGTCTGTCTGTGTCCTCTGCCTCCTCTGGTCTCTATGTGGCCTTTGCCTCCTCTTGTCTCTCTATCTCCTCTGCCTCCACTGGTCTCTCTGTGGCCTCTGGCATTTAGACATTTAGGTTTATCTGTCCAGTAGGAACTACATTGTTGTAAGAAAAGGCCGTTCTGAGAAAAGCCTTTCAGTCTCCACTCTCCATTAGTGGAGCTGGATTCACAGCTCAGTGAGACTTTGTCAGACGTGAAGTGCTGTGATCTGTCAGGACTCACTGTGAGAGACACTGGGGACTCAACATCTGCAAAACAACAAGTGCATAAATAATGAAGAATGAAAATAACATAAACACTTACAGTTTCTAAATATCTCTGAATGATTAGCAATAAATAAAGATCCTACCTTTAGTCCAGACAAACTTGGGCTGACTGTATTCAGAGTAAAACAGTGGACGCCCTCGTCCTGCTCTACACACAAACCCTGCTGTGTTGGTCTGGTGCTGAACGCTGAAGGAGTCCTGTTCAGTCCCATTACTGTGACCTGGGAGCAGCTCATATCTGTAAGAGTCTGATGAATGAGGAACAGCCTTGTAACAGTAAAAGGTCCATCCTGCAGACGTCTGTTTAACACCACAGCTCACAGAGACAGAGACTCCAGGAGTCAGCCATGACGGAGACACAGACAGGACAGGCTGGAGTTTACCTGTTTGAACACTCATTAGATATCATTTGTCTTATTGTGTTTTTAAATTGTCAGTGTAATAATGTAATAATGAATAATGTGAGATGAAACCTACTGTTGGACACATGTAATGTAACCTGGCTGCTCCATTCAGTTGCTTTATGTTGGTCATGTCTCATTATTCCTCTGCAACTGTATTTGCCACTGTTTCCTGAAGCAGCAGCACTTATTATCATTACTTTATCTTCTTTATTAGAAAAGCTCACACCAGATTTGTTCCATTCATACGTCCACTCAGTGTCTGCTCCGTGTATTTCACATCTGAGAGTGACCTGCTCTCCTGGGAATATCTCAGGCCACTTTGGCTCCAGAGACACAGCAGCTGTGTCAGAGACTGATCAGAACCAACACAGTTACAAACAAGACTGGAACAATATGAATAAATGTTTCATTAATTTAGCTTTGAAAATATTAAAGACTGATATGTTTCTAGTGATGTTTACAGATGTTACAGACAAACTCACCAACAGCATTAAGTCTGAAGGACTGACTGTCCTCAGTGAAATAAAGTGGGTCTCCTCTTCCTGCTCTGC
Organism: Neodontobutis hainanensis; assembly: GCA_024349245.1. Taxonomy (NCBI): domain Eukaryota; kingdom Metazoa; phylum Chordata; class Actinopteri; order Gobiiformes; family Odontobutidae; genus Neodontobutis; species Neodontobutis hainanensis. The sequence continues at coordinate 26,481 of JALDNG010002528.1, read as the reverse complement.
ACCAGTACACTCCTCCCACTGAGACACTTATTTGTTGTTGATCAGAAGAACCTTTGAATAACTCTGTGTTGTCTCTGAACCAGTAATATTTCCAACCAGATGAAGCTGGAGTCACAGAGCAGCTCAGAGTCACTCTGCCTCCAGACTGAACCTCTGTCTCACCAGTCACTGTGGCCTTTGGCTTTTCTGTGGATCAGAGTGGAAATGTATATAAAGATCTTACTTGATATTGAACATAAAGTTGTCCAGACTCACTCAGTACGTTCAGTCTGGTCCCTCTGCTCCACAGTGTTGTGAGATCTGGAGCTCTTTCTCCTCTACATCTGTAGTGTCCACTGTCAGACTCAGTAACTCTGGAGATTGTATATTCTTTTGTTGTTTGATGTAGGACTGAACCGGTCCTGCTCCACTGATACATCCACTCAGTGTTTCCTCTGTCCTCAATCTCACATCTGAGAGTGAGACTGTCTCCAGAAAAGATCTCAGACCAGTTTGGATTCAGACTCACTGTGGGTTCTGTCAACATCGAATGTAATATTTAACATAATATAATTTCATTTTAAACCCATGTCAAACCCTCTTAACGTCCTCCAGACCAGCATCATGACTGTTATCAGTGATTAAGACACTGAGGCCTCTGTTGTGCCAGGACATTTTGTCAAAATTAACCAGTTCTCAACCTGAACAGACAAATCTGACTCAAATCCCCTTCAAACAGATAATGTCAGGTCCTGCTCAAACAGACTTGAAACTTGCAGTGTTCAATGATTTAATAACTTCAAATAAGCTTGATGTTTTTAACAGAAGCATGGTTAGATGACAGGAAATGCAGTCCTTATTTAATCCACTCTATCTGATTTTACATTCGTATCAAAAATACAGGAAAACAAAAGGAGGTGGTGTATGTTCCTTTCTTAGGGATAATATTCTCATCCAGAAGCTGTCACTTGGGGAGTTTTTATTATTTACATTTAGATTTATTCATTTAGCTGACGCTTCTATCCAAAGCAACTTTCATTATTCTACAGTAAATACCAGTTTTACAGCCACTAGGTGGGTTAAGTGTCTTGCCCAAGGACACAACGACAGTATGAGCTGTGAAGAGAGTGGGAATCGAACCCCTACCTTCCGGTTGAAGGACGGCTGCTCTACCCACTGAGCTACTGCTGCCCCATTTGAATATGTGTCATTCAAAATGAAGTTCAAGTTTTCTTCATCTATAATGTAGTTCTTTACAAACACTGTCATGATTTTATTGATGAGTTACTGAAATGCTTTCGTTTGTCTGCACAGAAATTGAACAAATAGTCATAGCAGGTGATTTTAAAATTTGTGTGGATAATGTTTGTATCAGGAATGTATCAAAAACTTTCTGCTGTTCTTGATACTTATGGGCTGTATCTTCCCGATCATAACGCAGGTGTCAGGACGAGAAAGAAGCTCATTAAGGGGTGTGTCCAAATCCAACTTGTTCTGATTTTTCGGTTGAAGACGAAGGGATAAATAGACGGGACTTGAGTCGGCACAGGTTCATCTTTTTTAATATTGGATGAGCAGAATATTAGTAAATACTAATCATTCAGTTAAGCTTAAACATATTGAAAAAAAAGTTAAAGCAAATGCATCTGGACTTAGTTTTCAAGCTAAAGAGGTTTTATCTTTTTCCATTTCTGAGTCCAGCTGATACAGAGCTGAGCTTTATCTCTAGAGGGAGGGCTTTGACCTGAAACTAACTCTGATTGGACCAGGCTGTTCTGGTCTCAGAGTCGTTAGGGCAGTGTGACTCCTGATGTGAGAGTCGTTAGTGTTAGTGGAGTCGTTGTCCTTCTAGAGTGAACCTGTTTTGATGTAGGTTTCAGAACACTGTTGTAAACAGCTGGCAGGTGAAAACAGAGACCTGCTCCTCTGAGCGCAGACTCAGCTCCACCAGAGTTCACACAGAAAAGCTGAGTCTCACTGAACAGAGAAGAAAGTCCTCCATTATCACCTGCCAGCTTTTTACAACTGTGTTCTGAAACCTACATCAAAACAGTTTCACTCTAGTGCAGGGGTCGGCAACACGCGGCTCTGGAGCAGCATGCGGCTCTTTCATCCCTCTGATGCAGCTCCCTGTGGCTTTTAAAAATAATTAATGAGTATTTAATTATTGTGTTTTATTTTAGTTCGTTCGTTTTTATGTTGTCGCTGTTACCGTGCGCCACTAATGCTAATGTGCAACACCCGCCAGTGCGCAATTTTTTTAACTTTTGAGTCCCAGGTAGGCCATCTATGGAGAATTGTAAGAAGTATGCTTAATGTGTAATGAGGAGATATGCAGGTGTTTTCCAACTTAAACTTTATTAAAAGCAAACATCTCGCACGCCTCACAGATGACAGCTTACGATCCTGTGTAAAGAAGAAGGTGTCGGCACAGCCCTGAGACAAGACTGAAGTAATCATCTTTGGAAACAGAAACAAAGAGAAAGTGTCAGCAGTCACCTCCAATCTCTTTCTCTAAAATCTAAAAACAAGTTAGAAATCTAGGTCATTATGGACTCAGACTTGAATTTCCACGTCACATTAAGTCCATTACATCATAAGCATTTTATCACCTTAAAAACATTTCCAGAGTCAAAGGGATAATGTCTAAAGCAGACTTAGAGAAACTTATTCATGCTTTTATCTGCAGCAGGTTATATTACTGTAACGGCTGCTCACTGGTCTCTCAAAACGAGGGTTAAGACAGCTGCAGCTTATTCAGAACTGCTGCTCGGGTTCTAACCAAAACCAGGAAGTACGACCACATCAGTCCAGTTTTAAAATCTCTGCACTGGCTTCCTGTTGCTCAGAGAATAGACTTTAAAACGTTAAAAGTCTCTAAATGGTATAACACCAGAATATATTTCTGAAATGCTAATTCCTTCTGAACCTTCTGGGACTCGGAGAACATCTGTGACATGCCTCCTGCTCGTGCCTTATATAGCCATAATATTTAGTACCTTTTATAATAACTGTAATTGTTTTATCTTTGCAAATAAATGTCATACTTCAGTTTAATAAACAAAACAATCACAAAGAACAGCAGTGAAATAAAAAAATCAGAAAAAGTATAATATACACCAACTTTTTAAAACTGTTTGTTTTTAAATGTAATAAATGTAATAAAAGTAATAAATGTAATAAATGTATATTTGAAGACATATCAGCTCAAAAGAAACACCCTCATTTTGTTCCAAGAATAGGCACAGTTTATTTTAACTCCTTACTTTTTAACTTTTATTTTTATTTTAGATCTATATTTAAAAACATAACTGTACTCACCAGTTTTTAAAACAGTGACATCATTACTTTGTTCTGTGACAATATATTCATCCCATCCTCTGCAGCAGTAGACACCTCCATCTGAGACACTGACACGAGCTGAGTTTTCTTTTATTATTTCCCTCTTAGAGTCAAATGCTGAGTTTCTTCTGAACCATTTATACGTTCCTTTAAAGTCCTGGACTTCACAGCTCAGAGTCACACTGCTCTGTTCTGGGATGGTGTCACTGGATGTTTTCAGAAGGACTCTGCGTCCCTTTCCTGAGGAGAGAACAATATTAGAAAAACATGGCATTTGTTAAAGTCAGAGTCAGCCAAAGATGGATGCAGACTTTGGCAAAATGGAAATGGTAATTATTTTTATGATTTATTTGTCATTAGTGAAACAAAATAAGTGCTGTGTAAAATCAGAAGTCTTAAAATACTGACCTGTTAACTTCAGTTCTTTCTTTGTGGACTGTGGTCCGTCTTTGGTCCCACACCAGTAAAAACCCTGATCTGATTTTGCCACTAAATACATTTTTAGTTCAACTGTGGCAGAATTTTGTTGTATCTTATGGTATTTGTCCTCCGTAACAAGTAATTCATTTTTGTAAAAGTCCAAATTTGCCTGAACATTTTGAACACAAACCAGAGTTAGATTGTCTCCGAGATACACAGACTGTTCAGGACCCTTCAGAGTCACATGGTCACCTGTGTAAACAAAAGTAAAGTAAAGAATATAAATTTAAAAAAATGCTTTAGAGTAATACTACGATGGCCATAAAGTGTAAACCGAAATAACAGAACTGAGAACAAAATTACAAGTTAGAAAACCAGGCAGTTTTCTGACTCTTCTTTCTGACTCACTCTTGTTTCTGTGAATTATTGATGTGTTTTTTTAGTTTTATTAACCCTTTAAACCCGAGGCCTATTTTCAAGAACACTGCTCAAAAAATCCATACCCATAAAGTAAAGACTATATTTCAGCAACAATAAGGTGTATTTGAATAATTTTGTCATTTTCAAGGGAACTTTGTGGAGATTTGTCAAAAAGTGTTATCATATTAATATGTGTTACTAGTAAAGAGAAAATGAAGATGGCACACAGCTAAATTATTTTTTTTAGTTTTTAGTTTTCGTTTCTTTGGAATGCTGCTGTTGCAACTTTTTACTTCATAACATGTAAATAAAACATGTTTAACATTATCCCTGCAAAGTTTTAAACCGATAATGTGGAGCAGAATAAAACTCAAGAGGTTTTAGTACAGACAGATTAGTCTGTTCCATTTCAGTTTAGTCATGTAAATACTATATATTTCATGTTTATATCACTAATGGTGTTCATTAAATACATTATTGAGAACTTAAACCAGACTTCTATGTATTTATATGTGTTTTCAGTCTGCATTCTTCCTCCTGCGTCTGTTTCTTTTATGCAGCGGTTGCTGGCCCCCACTGCGCACGGCAAATTCTCTGCAGCCGATTGATCGAACTGAGCACATCGTGCCTCCTTAAAATCATTAGTGCCAATAGAATTGAGGGAAACTCTAACGTTGTAATCGATAGCTTCTGTACTTTAAATTGAGGTCTGGCATGAGTTTGTAGGCTTAAGTATTGGCCAGCTGTTCGCAAAAATGTAGCATCTGAGTTGAGGAGGGGGCGAACTTCACACCTTGACATGTTGTCTTTTGTATGATTGTTTTTTGGTCTGTGTTTGAAGTTGGTGTATATGGCTTACATGTGCGTTTAGCGGGGTTTCCGCTGAGTAATTGGATGTGCGGCTTACCCATATTAGGCTTGGGGCTGTGTAGTGCATTATGCTGCTTGTTTACTGACGCCTTAAATAGGTTTAAAGGGTAAATTTGTTTTCTGATTTGTTATTTTGATATTTGCTTTTGTTAATTTGTTTGCACTTTACGGCCACTGTATAACAACTGTATACAAAGAAAGAGAAAAGAAAATTACAAAAGAAACATGGCAGAGTTAAAGGTGTAGGTTTATTTTTGTTTTCTCATCATTACATTTATCAAAAGTAGAACATAAAAGAACCAACACAGGACTCTAAATTATAATTTACTGAGTGTTGACAGTTTCTCAAGTCTTCATGTCAAAGATTTAAAAGTAAGCCCTGTGTTTTAAGAACAGACTAAAGACAACTGTGGATAAGTGCTACACAAGTCCTCACGACTCCATCCAGTGCAACAAAGAGATTCAACAAAACACAACCAGTGACTTTTTGGGGCAAAAATCCATCTAACATTATGATATTTTTAAATATGACAAAAATAATATAGAAAATCTCTTTAAACTCTGTCACAGGCAACAATAAAAGAACACAAACACAGTGAGTTTATTTCTTGATGTCATAATGGGCCCAGGTGTCATATCCCTGTCCTATAGATGTAAACATGAAAACACAATCATCTTAATGACAACTGCAGAAGTAACACTGTACGTTACATGGCCTAATATAAAACAACACAGCTTGAAGAATATGTAATTCCACTTCTTTATGAACGTTTTGTAACATAAGGCCATATATATGTTAAATAAAATCTGAAACTGAACTAAATAAAGATTAAACAGGATAGTTATTTACCTTTTGTGTGTTTGAAGAAGACGACATTGAAGACTGAAATATGAATTATAAAAGAGTTTATGTCGACAAAGGCCTGACAAAAGTTTAGATGTTGACCTGTTTAAAGTCAAAGTGTTGTAAACTCACAGATGAGCCCCAGAGTCCAGACCAGAGAGGGTCCCATCCTCACATCCAGCGCTCGTCACTCTGCCTCTGACAAACTCCAGCTCATTACAGGCTTCATCTACAGCACTCACAGAGGAAGAGGAGGGTACATTTGATGAAGATATGTTTAACTGGTCTGCACTTCCTTTTTCACACTTACCTCACACAAACACTGAACCACAGCTTTCACACTTTGAGACTTTTCTCACAGTCGACCCATCATGCAACACCTGTTTAGAATAAAATAAAAATAGAATACATTTTAAATAATCATTAAACTATATGCATCACATGTAAGTCGGCAGTTAGCAGTAGAAGTGACACCTGTAGCACTAAAATATTGTAAACAACTAAATACAGTCTGATCATTGTTATATGAACCTGTTGATCTTTACTCCGTTAGATATATTGAGTACTAAGAAAAACATTGAAGATCAGTGTAAGAACTAAAGGAAATAGATGTGTTACTTCTTCTTGACTCTACAATGACACTGAGACAAAGAAGGAGCAACTATGAACTGTGTTGTCGTCTTGAAGCTGAAGGAGAGATAACATCATTCTTGTTCAGAAACGTGTTAGATACTTGTCTTTTGTGGTTATTGTTCTGTAGAGGTTTATAATTGTTTGTGTGTTTGTCAGAACTGAAGCTACAGTACAGCTCACAGAGGAGTGAGATAAAGTGTGTCATTGAACGTCATAGAAATGTGTGGCTTTTGACCTAAAAATGAAACAAGTGCAGTGACACACTTTAAAAACTGAATGTGCTGGAGTTCAAGGAGCAGTGTTGTCGTCCTGGGCCTGATCCTCTCTGTTAGTGTTCATCCATGAGTTAAAGTCAGATCCTGGTTCATTCTGGTTTCTGACTGAACTCTATAGTCTCCAGATCTGTGAACAGTTTTAAGGGAGAAAACACTCACAGCTGAGCAGCTCCAGGAGATGCGCGCTCACGAGATGCTGCGCGCTCCTGCCAAGGTGGAGCGGAGCTACAGGTGACAGCTGAAGCTAAGGTTAGGAGATGGTGAAACAGTTTATTTTGTTGCTTTAATGGAGGTTTCAAAATTCCCTTTTTTTCATTTCCAGTGCGACACAAACTCCTGTCCATCAGTTTAATCATCTATAAGCCTAATCAGCAGAATCAGCAAATATAATAACTACATAATCATTTAAAACCTATAGTAAATCATCAATTCATTGTAATCCATGTAAAGCTCTGCTGCAGTGCCTTATAGTGTCTTGGTGGGACTCTTGAATATTTGTAGCAGTGGTGGTCAAACCAAGGCCCAAGGACCCAATACTGGCTGTTCAATCTGCCAAGCATTAACTACTAATTTAATAATAATTAAAGACAGCAGATATTATATTGACATTAACAATTAATTGAGTTTAAGAGTTTTTCACTGGAGTCTCCTCAAAGGCCATATGTCTGATATTCCAAGAAACTGAACTCAAAGTCAGCCGCTTCTTTTCTACCGAGCCAAATACAAACCAGCCAAGTTACAGACTTTTATTTCTAGTTTGTTCACCCTGCTGTAGGGTGTTACTGTTCAGTAAAATTATTTTGTGTAGCAGCTGACGATCTTTAAAATATACAACAATTATTCACTGTTTTAATAAATCTGCTTGCACCAATAAATACAAACAATTCAAGCTGCAGTGAGTCCAACTGAAGGGCATTTAAAGTCACTCTACCTCAAATTTAACAACAAACCTTAACACACATCACAGATTAAGCAAGACTCTAGCTCAACTCAACACAAAGATTGTTTTTCACGTCACAATCTGTTCGAATAATAATCTGAATACTTTACCGGACACAGTTACAAGTTTAGTCACATTTATCGAGCCGCTCTGAAGACCGACACTGGTATTCTCCGCTCATCATGCAATGGTAAGTGTTTATCCGGTGTAGAAATGAGACACATTTGGATTATTTCTCAACTCAACATCTAAAATACAAAGGAAGAAGAAACAAAGATGAATATCGACAGAAAATAAAGGTGCATTACCTTCAGCATGTCCAATGAAGACAAGGATATTCAGCACTGAAAATCAGAAATGTCAATATATAAGCAATCAAAGAAACTTAATATACAGCAACATTCTCACATTTTAATAGAAAAACCAAAGACAAAATGTGTGTCATTTTTATAACGGCAAAAGTGAGAGCTCTGAATTAAAGAAGGTATGTTTAAAAGCTGGTGTTTCTTCTTTTTTCAACTTGTTACTTTCTTATTTATTAAGACAAAACTTGCAAAACCTTCACTGGCACACTTTCTAACACATATACAGTAAATATAATAAAATATATGCCTTTGTAGTTTATAGATATTGGTAATGTTTTAAAAGGTGTGTCAGTAAAGTTTTTACAGTGCATGATCACATGTCACAGATTGATCTCCTCTTTACAAGGGTTTACATAAGGATTAGAAAACATTAATGTATAAAGTTATTTAGAGGTAGTCCTTAAGAAAAGTGAAAGCAAATTTTATATATAACACTGGTTAATGGTTTACAACCCATTAAGAACCTTTTATTAATGAATGTACAGTAAATTTTAATCTTAGAAGCTAAATAACTTATTGCTTTACAATTGGATTAACACATTTATAAGGTATTTGCAGTGTGAAAATAATAATTTGTTAATACATTGTAAATATCTTATTTTCAGACTATATTCCAAAGCAGGAGTTTCAAAACTTTTTAGTTCAGGAAACACAATCTGAAGTGGACCAGTAAAAGAATAGAATAAAAACCTATAAATAACAACAACTCCTTGTTATTCTTTGGTCTAAAGTGCAAAGAGGTACAATTACATTATAATGTCAGTGATCTCATTAATCACAGACCAAAAGGTTAATGTTGGCTGTCGAGAGATTGTCTTTTGTCCATGTGGAGCTACCGTAGTTCATCATGTGTGTGTTTTCACAAACTCATTCTCACAATATATCTTTGAAGCTAATGTTTTGCTAGCATAAACGTATTTAACGAAGGAGCCTTTATGCACTTTCGCTGACCTTTCGGCTACAGATAAAAACAGACAGGTTTCCCATTCTCCTCAGAGAATAAATAGAAAGTGGTCATTTTTTTGCAGAATTTTACACCTTGTGTCTACTTTTCTCTGTCACAGAGTTATTTTTACAGCAAAAGACAAAAGAATAAAACAAACTTACCATTTATGGGACCAGATGGTGCACTGCTGCCCTCTGCTGTTCAGTCCTGGGAGTCAGTGTTGTGTTGTGTTCTCTACTATTACTAAAACACTGCGACCACAGTGGACAAAATAGAAATAGCAGTTACCTGGATTTAAAACGATAGAAAATTTTCTTTTTTCCATCCCTGTCTCAGATTTCACTTTCTCCCAAAAGCAGCTGAGGGACCTCCGCTGCTTCTTTTTATTTAAAAATATCAAACTGTAGTTAGTTAGCTTAGCATTAGCTTAGCCACATACCGCATTTATCTCTGCTTTGTAAAACATTACATTATTGAATTGACAGAATTTATTGGGTTTCACGTTGCCTCCATTTTCTCTGTTGCAGTTATTCTGTAATAAAAGACACATTCAGCAGATATTAATCTTCCTGGAGCATTTATGACACGCCAGTGTCGACCAATGGCAGCGCACTCTTTTCAATGTAATGTTCAATGTTCACAGCTGTACCCAAAGTACAAACATGTCACAAATGCTAAAAATTAAGTTTGCTAGGAAAAATAAACAATACATGAGATTTTTAATGCAAACAAGTGCAGATTTGAGGATGACTCTCTTCAGTTTGGGCTCTAGGGTTCCTCTGTGAGTCTTTAAAACTCTGTCTTCATTTGTTCTTTATTTAGGTTTGATTAGTTCTATCGATGTTGAGTCTGTGTCGTATCCTTCTCAAAGATCCTTTATAACGTTTACAAAGATGGATTACCAGTGCTCGAGGGCACAAACCATCAGTTTAAACAAACCTCTGCCGACACACTCAGAGTCAGATCAGGGTTTTTACTCATGTGGGACCAACACAAAAGCACAATCTAAGTAAAGACTGAGGGTAACAGGTCAGGATACCAGAGCAAAGAAAACAAATACTTTTTAATATAAAGATTACATTTGACATTTGCTTTTTAATTTGGTCTCCTACACAACAAAGCTTAATGTTAAAATATAAAAACCCTTGAAATAAAATGGCAATAAGCTTAGAAATAACATTTGTACTTTTATAAGGTGTGTCTGTGTTGTTCTGTGTGTCCTGCAGGGGCGCTGTGCCCTCAGGCTTTTAGGTTTCTGCAGCACACTGTACACGGTGTTGACTTGATGTGAGAGATCCATCTGTGAGTTTGAAGCCTCTTGTGGTGGTTTCTCTCGTCTCTTCACAGCGAGAGCCTTTAACTTTGTCCCAGTTACTTTCTGACCCCTTCTGGAGCAGACACATGTCTCTTATCTTTAACTAGATCTTTCCTGTGTGCATTAAACTAATCATTATGTTTTCTTTTTCCTATTAATATGTTCATAGATATAATATATATAAATCCTTGATTATAAACCTTAAAACACAACATTAACTCATCATGCATAAATGAGTAACTAAATAAGTATACAAGAATAAAACACATAATATCAAAAATATTACACAACAGGATATGTCACAGCACATTGACAAAGCACCAACCTGGGACCAGGTTTTGGGACTGCTGGCCAATGTGACCAGTTCGGTCCTGCACAGAGGCTGCCGAGTGTGAAAAAAGGCCCTGCCATGTCCCTAAGGCTCCCTGCAGCCAGCCTCCCTTCTCCTGAAGCAGGTCTCTGGTGGAGCGCAGGAGAAGTGACAGCCTATGATCCTCTAATTTACAACCTTTATCCACAGTTTTGTTCACTCTGACTTCTTCTGAGCTATCCTTCTCTTCATATTGTTTGTTACAAAATAAAGTTCCTTTGAAGAATTGTGTTGTTTGTTTTTAGAAACTTAACTTTCATTCTGTTGATCCTGTTGTAACATGTTACTTTAAACAGTTTTGTTTTTGCAATGTTTTGATTATTTTTAAACACTTTGATGGATTATTATTATTAATTTATATATTTAACAATAGATGTGTTTACTTTTATATTATGTAACTTTTTATTTGTAATTGCTTAGACCTTAATTTGCTTAATGTCACAAATTTAAAAACTGGACACCCATTGAGCAAAAGTACCACCTTCTCACATTTGGAGCCACCAGAACCTTTTAACCTTTCAATAAAAGTTCAAATCAATAGTGTTATATTTTGTAAATGTTTTGTTTGACTAGAAAGAGCAAGCACAAACCAGAGGTACCTGTTCCACACTGGGTGGGTGGATGCCTTATGTCTACGTTTCAAGTCAAATTTACTTTTGAAAGATCCATAACTGTTAATTTAAAACTCAAAATGACTTTATTATTCTCTGTAACAGGTCGTTAACGTAATGTATAAATGCACAGCGCACTGAACATGTCACTGAGCACTTTAAAGATACACTTAGCACTTTTAAAGAACACATCACTTTATACAAAATCAAAGTTGCACTTAAATAAAGACATCGCACATGATTGTATAAATAAGAGAAGAAACAATTAGAACTTGTATCGAGAAAAATGAGTGTGTTTTAAATGTGCTTTTAATATGTCCAGGTTTCTGGCCAAAAAGACCCCAGAGAAACAAAAACACACTAAAAGGTTCCGGGTCAGACCAAGGCAGGGGAATGTGAGGGAAAACAAAGTGGGTTGTTGAATGGTTTAGGGGTTTCAGTGAGTACAAGTCTTTGGTTTTTAGGGTTTGTAAATCGTATTGGTTTTTAAATATGGGTTATGTTTTTTGGCTTATTTCAAAGAGAATTCTAACATAGTTATTGTTAATAACTTTTTAAAAAGTGTTAATGTTTTTTACCCAGTTATTTAAGCGGATGTTATAAACATTTTTTGTTCTGCTGCTGGAGAGGACTGAACTCCACCAGCCTCCATTGCACTTTTTGCACATTGTGCACTTTGATATTTATTATAGCTTCTGTTTTCTGCTCATTATTACTTTTAATTCACAAACGTCCAGCCACTTCCCAGTCAGCCTACGTAACAATCCCCTTTAAACTTTATTTAATGGAAATTCGGTTGTTAGGGCTCTTCAAATGAGTTAAGGCAGAATTCTTCATCTTCCACAGACTGACTAATGGTAGAGTCTTATGGCAGTCAGAAAGAAGGAATACTTGTGTTGTTCTGTCCTGCAGCTCACTGATCTCAGACGTCCACTTGCTGCTCTCTCTTTCTCAGACTGTGGCCCTGAACTAAAATGAGTTGGACATCCCTCCAACTCAGTTACATGAGCCTCGTTTCCACTGGAGCAGTATGGGGCAGGTCGGGTCAAAGGTATCTGACCCACCAGATGCACTTTGTCTTTAGAAGAGCTAGTTTCCTTGTTTGATGTAAATCATCAAAAAGAATGTAATAAACTGAAAAATTTAAAATTTATGATTTTTAGGCTCTGTAGGTGGTGTGTGGTTAAAAGTAACACAGTGTTAAAGAAGAAAATTAGAGATCAGAGATTATTATTATAGTAATTATTTAATTATTCATATTTACAAACATAAACATATGTACAAAATAATTTATAATCAACTTATTAAAATGAATGAATGAATAAATGGATGAATAAACGAATTAATGAATAAATGAATAAATGAATGAATTAATGACATTAATAATTGATTCTAGTCATTCTGGTGGCTCCTAGTCAACGTGCTGCCTCTGATACACCTCCTGTTCCAATAAAAGACAGGCTAGTTATGCACGTTATAATTGAATTTTCAACAAAACAAGCTGGATCTTTAAAACTCTATCCTCTCTATAATATGACCCTGAAGTACACGTTTGAGACTGACTGAGGACTACACTCAGAGCTTAAAACAAGTCCCTTGTTATTTTTGTGACCTTTTAAACCACAATACAACATAATAATAATAAAAAAACATTTGACTTGTAGATGTGATGTGTGCTTTTGGACTTACATCCCTACTCTCCTCTTGGGCCTGTATAATGGCGGCCACAATAAGGTTCACCAGAACAAACTGGGCTATTATTACTAAAGTAATAATGCACAGGGGGCCAGCCCAGGACAAGTAGGTTGCACAGTTTATGTCACCTGGTCAACACTTCCTCAAAGTATCCTTTAACAAATCAATGAAAAACTTAGACATCAAAAATCACGGTAGAATTAAAAATATTATAGATTAATATATATATATTTAGTAAATATTGGGTTACAAAGCAGACCAGGCTCACCTGAAACACAGTGAGCATCGACCACAGGATGGAGTCAAAGTTTATCCGTTTATGCACATCTTCTGTGGCAAAGATGAATTTCGATCCAAAGCAGTGCATCCCCAGTAGACTTGAATAACAGAGACATAGTCAGTAAACCTGCACTCGTAGAACCTCTATCTCTCTATTCTGAGAAGTACTTGCCTGAAAACAAAAATGAAAAGCAGCAACAGGGACCAGAGTGGAATGGCATCTTTCATGGACTTTATTAGAACTAGAATTAGTTTCCTCAGGTTAGGATGGGACTTAATGAGGCGCACTAGACGCAGCAAACGAAAGACACGCAGCACCGCATCGAAACAGTTCCACTTGTTTCACAGATAACTCTGTTTATGACCAAAGACTCCGTGAGCCAACACATTCATACTGGTTTCAATCACAAAGAAGCTGAAGAAAGAGTAATCCAGAATCTGGTCGAACAAAAATACAAGAGGAAAAGAGGAAGCAACCTTAACATTCCTTTAAGAACTGCCACACATTATAATGACTGTCTTTCAGAGTGATTGTATTTTGATCTCTCACTCAACAATGTGTTTTATTATCCTTTAACAAATCAATGAAAAAACTTAGACATCAAAAATCCCGGTAAAATTAAAAATATTGTAGATTAATAAATGTAATAACAAAGTAGTAACTAGTAATGGCTCTCTAATTAAAACAAAAGTATGGCTTGTTCTCAGGCAACATCATGGCTGGCACTGCTGTGGAAATACAGTTACAGTAAATCAGCAAACATTTAGCCACATATAATCAATAAATTAAAAAATTCAGTGATTGGATTTTTGTGTTTTGTTGCATCCTATTATTTCGTTGAATGATAGGCCATCAACTGACTGAGAACAGGCTATACATCAGCTTAATATGTTTTTAATGTTTTCCATTTTTGCCAGTTACTTATTGTTGCTCTGTGCATTTCATGGCTCAGAAACAAAAGCCCCATCTGTTCAAAACGTCACAGCAAAAGAGATTATAATATTTTTCAGCAAAGTCAGGTCTGATGCAGACTTGAGGAAGTGTGAATAAAAGGTTCAATGGAGTCTGATAGAGAGCGTTACTGCAGCATTGGGGCACCCTTCACACATGTACCACTCGGAGAGACAGGGCCATACATTTCTTGGCACGTGGAATACCATGACATCATTACACTTCAAGCTGTTTTTGCAATGTTTATGTTGTTGAACTGATAACTTTGATTAGAAAACTTACACAACTGCAAACTATTGTGGAACGTTACTTACTATTTATTTAGCTGATGTTTTTATCCAAAGCGACTTACATTAAGCTTCAATTCACCAGTGTTACAGCTGGAACACCACTGGAGGCAAGGAGTGTCTTTCCCAAGGACACAACGACAGTATAAACCAGAGGTGGGGGACTCGAGTCACATGACTTGACTCGAGTCTGACTCGAGTCACAATTTTCGGGACTTGCGACTTGCTTGATTAAAGTATGAAAATGACTTGACTTGACTTTGACTTGAGAAAAAGTTACTTGAGACTTGACTTGACTTGAAGTGGAAGACTCGACAATGACTTGAACCTATAAAAAACAAACAGCAATAAAATGTATTAAAAATATATAATTATTGTGACGTCAGCGCCACTAATCAGTGTCTGTGCCTTTGACGCTGCACAATTCAAACCGCCAAACATGGAAGACGCTAGTAATGTTGGTCGAGCTCCACAAATAGTCTTGTTTGGCTACAAGGACTTTGGACTGGACCGTGACAATAAAAAAGATTTGCCAGATGCAAAATATGCAACTCCAGAATATCCGACACCACAACCACAACGTCAAATTTCATTCGACATTTCAAGAACCACAAGGAACGGTAAGAAATGCATCTCTTTCTAGTTAGTTTCACTTAGATCTATAACGATTACTAATGTAATGAATTTAGCTTTTATAATTCGGCATATTTTTTCTTACTAGAAAGCAACTAGAGCATTATCATTACTGATACGTCTCATAATTAACGTTATTGGGTAATTTGGCTATAACAGTAACGTAGCCTGAATAATAATGTTGATAGACATTATAAATTTATTACATGTAGTCTATAATGTCTGTATTAAAAGTGTCTGTGGACTGTGTGTGGAAACTAAAAGGCTTATACCATACTGCGTGACAGGCTAACATGGAGGCTAGCACCTTATCACTAGCACCTACAGAGTTTCTTTTTTTGGTACAGACAAGAAATAATTACAGCACAATTACATATTAGGCAGTTTATCAGTCACAATAATTAATTTATAAGGTTATTATTAGCCCTTATGCTTAACCCTCTTAGCGCCAAAGTCGCAAAATTGCAACTTAACTGGAAAAAACAGCCGCTACTTCCGGTTTATGTGCTAAATTATGCTTCCACTCCCTTCCACCAGATGCCAGACATCCTTTAGTTTGTGGCTAGTCTACTATTACCATGTGTGTTGCCATTAAAACATTTGTAGAAGACTTCAAACTCGCGTGTTAGAGTATTCACAATCTAACTTATGGTCTCAGTGAGACTGTCAGGACCGGCGCAATAGAAGCCTCATTCTCTACACTCGAGCTTGTAAACGCTAAAATGACAAATAAAAAAACACCTGTGATGAAGCTTTGGCTTTAGTAATGGCTGACTCTGGCCGCGATAGTGACAAGGAGTTTGTGAATAATGCGGTCTCTATTGACAGCTGTTTGGGACAAATACGTGTTGTTCATTTTGAAACTTTACCCAGTCGAGGAGAGAATGGGCTAAACCGAGTCAGCGAATGCGCAGATCAACGCAGTGATACTAATAAAAGTGTATGTGGCATGGCATAGTTGTAGATGCTGTGCCTCATTAGAGGCACAGCACATCTACAACTATGCCATTTGGATAAAAACAGATAAAGCTACTTCAACCAAACACCTACAGTACATGTTTTTATTTCTCAGATCTATTTTCATACGTTTTACTAGTTATGGTGTAATAGAAGTTGTTGTTGTACTGTAGTTTACTAATTTTGCTTTACAAGTTACTGTTATTAATAATTCAATTTCAGAAAAAGACAGAAAAAAGAAAAATATATTATAACATTTTAATTAGTCTGTATGTACTGTAAATAACATAACTGCAATATATAATGCCATGGTATGCCAATAGATGCATACACTTATTTCATTCATATATTTTGGGTCATACCTGACATTTTTCTAGTTTAGAGAAGTACTCTATTTCTTATCATTTTCAAATCACACAGATCTCAGAAATCTGTATTTTTAAAAATAAACCCTTCCTAAAGACAAGACATTAAAAGAAAAAGAGTTTTACATTCTAACAGTAACTTGCATAAAAGTATTTACATTTCTGTAAAAACATATGAAACTGTGTGAATGCTGGAACCAAACTTTATGTGAATACGTATACGAATCAGTAAATTATCATTTTTAAATTAATTTATATTTTCCTTAAATTGCAGTATTTAAAAAAATAAAGAATGTTTGCATACAAAAATATATATATATTTATTTTTTGTTTTAATGTGTACAGTTAATGTTCACAGTTTTCCTAATTTTTTAATCCATGCAGATATGATGAATATCTCAAATCCAAGATACACTGCAGCGATCTACAGCAGCCATGCATGTCACAGTTCATTGTGCCCCAGTCTACTACATATCCAGTCAACCATGCTCGTCAAAAGGCCATTACAGAAGCAATAATATCTGATCTGATCATTAATTGCAACATGCCCCTGTCTATCACTGACAACAGGCACTTCATTCACTTTCTCTCCATTATGGACACAAAATATACTGCAGTGAGCCGCAGAACCATCACCTCAAGACTTGACACTGTGGTGTCTGAGAGACAATCAAAACTAATAAGTGAAATGGCCACAGTTGAAAATCTGTCTGTCACAGTGGACATTTGGTCAGACAGAAGAATGAGAGGCTACCTTGGTGTCACCGCTCACTGGATGAACACTGCAGCAGATTACGTTGAAATCTCATCTACTAGCTTGCAACCGGTTCAAGGGGTCACATACAGGAGAGAGAATTTGTGAAGAATTTGAACAAATATGTGATCAGTATAAAATCAAACAAAAGATTGATCATATAATTTGTGACAATGCACCAAATATGAAGAAGGCATTCACCACATGTTTTCCCAGTTCAGCTGAAGCAGATGAGGATGATGACTGCCTGGATGATGCAGAACTTCGGAATGCCCTTCCAGTGGATGAAGAGGAGAAGCTGAATGAGACCTTGACCTCCAAAAGTCAGCATAGACTACAGTGCTTTGCACACACACTACAATTGGTTGTTGGTGATGGTCTTAAAGAGACCAGGGCTGTTAGTTCGGCTCTGGCTAAAGCCGCGGATCAGTTCTCTGCTCCACACAAGTACTTCTTTTAAGGAGGAATTTGAGAAAGAATTTGGCCAACGTGGAGTCCCTGCTTCTGTTGTTACTCGATGGAATTCAACTTTCCGACAGCTGAAGTCCTTGCTTAGCTGTGACTACCAAACTTTGTGCAAGGTCTTGGACGTTAGAGGGCACAGAGAGACTATTTTCACTCTAAGAGAGTGGGCTCAGATTAAAGAACTGGTCAGCATTCTGATGCCCTTTGCTGATGCCACTGATCTCACTCAGGAGAGAAAGTTGTAACCATAAGTGCTGTGATTCCATGTGTTCTCTCTCTCAACAATCACTTGGAAAACCAGAAAGAAGGAACACAATACTTGGTCAACCTAATCCACAGTCTTCAAAGATCACTGCAGAGAAGATTCAAAGGCATCTTTGTCAATGTAAAAATGTCTCATACAGATCCCAATGAAGGAATCCTGCCATTCTCTGATCCTGTTTATGTCAAAGCAGCTGTTCTTGATCCAGCCTTTGGGGTTATGTGGATAGAGCATGATGTATTGGTTGATGACAAGCTGAAGGAGCAGTTGACCATGGAAGTAAAAAGTAAGTAATAGGCTAATTTTAGAATTAGACCCCATACTTGTAAATACTACATTATTAGTAGTATTTTATTTATTTATTTCAGAAATTGGAAGTGCTGCACAATAAAGTTTATTGTTTATCAAGACTGCAAACGTTTAATGGTTTATTGAATAAACCATTAAACGTTAAAAGTTTGCAGTCTTGATTTAAACACCAAAGTAATCTTATTCCTAAATGACAATGTTCAATGTACGATCACAGCAAACAAAAAAAATTGCATTGGCACTACTGCTGGCCTAGCCTGGTTCTACCAGACTCTCGTACATTTCATTTGTACAGAGAGTCTGGCCTCGCTCCATTGACAAGCGTTTACTTCCTTGTATGCGGGAACTCTGTTGAAGTTTAAAACTATTGGATCTGCCCAGAGTCACTCAGGATGTGCCATAGCCAATCGCTAACGTGTGGTCGTGACGTATGTCATGCGCGAAACCGACTGGAAACAACAAGTCACTCCTCTGTTCGCTGATTGGTCCTACAAAAATTGATTTCTGGAAACCTAAGAATATACAGCGATCCCAGACTAAGTACTAAAGCGAAATGAAATTGAGCGGAAGTACGAGGAGGGCGGAGCCAGGCTACTGCTTGCCCAGAGAGAGTTAATTTGTAATATGTATGAATTAAAATGAGACCTTAAATCATTTATTAAGTTTCTGACTGCTTAAAAATCTTTTAAATTAAATATATTTTAATAGACTACATCAATTAACATTTTGTCAGAACATTTATTAAATGACATAAAACTTATTTTTATTGTCTATTTAGGAAAAAAAAAATATGATGCTTAATGTATCCAGAATCATGCAACTCTAGAATTTTGTGTATGCTTATTTGTATTTTACATTTTTGTGTTTTAGATCTGATTCTCCAGGAGGCAGAGCGTACCAATATAAAACAGACAGATCATGGAGATGAAGAAGAGCAAATCAAAGGGGATAAAACTGGGCTGTTCTTATACCACAAAAAGCAAAAGAAATCTACTCATTTCAGCGCTGCTGCCCAGCTCAACCATTACCTGGACAATTGTGATGGCCAGAACTGCCTTTTGTTTTGGGGAATGAACAAGGAGAAAATGCCTTCACTTTTCCAAATTGCAATGAGGGTATTAGCTGTGCCTGCTTCAAGTGCACCTGTTGAGCGTGTGTTCAGTCATGGGGGGATTATTATGAGGCCCCATCGTTCACAACTTAGTCCCATTGTCTTGGCAAATCTTATTTTCTGTAAATGCAACAAATTTTAGACTGTTTCAATTAAACTGAATTAGACAGATTGGATTATACATCTTAGACTCTAAATGTTTTGTGTAAATAACAATTTATTTTATTTTCAGATATTAATGTAGCACAGATGTTTACAAATTCATCATTTCTGTGCAAAAATAAATTTGTATTGGAAAAAATTGCCTCTTTTATTTTAGTACTTGACTTGAATTGACTTGAATTGACTTGAAACTTATCAGGACTCGACTTGACTTGCTTAGGGTGAACCCATGACTTGACTTGACTTGCTTGATTTATCTGAACTGTGACTTGAGACTTGACTCGAGACTTGATGATTAAGACTTGAGACTTGCTTGGACTTGACCATGTGTGACTTGTCCCCACCTCTGGTATAAACTGTGAAGAGAGCGGAATCGAACCACCAGGGACAACCGCTCTACCACTGAGCCACTAAGCCCCACTTCTGCCACAGTCATTTTCTAAAAACATCCACTTGCTCGGGTGGGTTTTCTTTGGGTACTCACTAAAGCCCCACTAACATCAAAACATGCTGGATGCCCCTGGTGGAGAATGCAGATAAGGAATAACTGCTATAAATGTTTACAGCTGCACTATGTACATTGATGGAGCAATAACAGTCGTTAGGAATACATGTTTTAGAGCCAGTGCACAGGCAAAGCTATGATTGTGTGCTAGAATTTTCTTTTGTGTTGTGGATGTGGGCTTGTTCTTGAGTTTGTCTACCATCAAAATGCCGCTCCAGTTGTCTCCTGTGCACAGTATGTAGAGCGTCAGGAGGGCACTGCCAAAGTTTTGAAAGTTGTAGTAGGGACTCAAGCCGACACATGGATACTCTGGAGTACACTCTAGTCACGAGAAAGATCAAACAATCAATATATGATAATAATATAAACAATATACACATTATATTAACAATGTTTTAAATACATACGACAAACACAATATGTTTATAATAATATATGTACTGTGCTAGTGTTTTTGACTGACCAAGTGACGCAGCATAAACTTCACTGCTCATAAAAGGAACTGTGAATCAACAAAGTTTAGAAGACTTACAGGGTAATGGTCCTCTTTGAAGCCCTCTACAGACCACACCATAATCTCCTGATCCCAGCCATTCTGTGACCAAGTCATTAAACCCTGCACACAAAAAACTATAAGACGTTAATGTGCTGACTAACATAGTAAAAA
Organism: Neodontobutis hainanensis; assembly: GCA_024349245.1. Classification (NCBI taxonomy): domain Eukaryota; kingdom Metazoa; phylum Chordata; class Actinopteri; order Gobiiformes; family Odontobutidae; genus Neodontobutis; species Neodontobutis hainanensis. Next base: position 5,748 of record JALDNG010002528.1, on the reverse strand, counting down.
TAACTATTAAAAACTCTTTCTTCTCCTGTAAGACCAGACGCCTGAGTCTACACAAAAGACTAAACAGCCCAACAGTGAGCACAGTGTTGTCACCAGGATCAGTGAAGAGTGGATGTGATCTGTGTCGTGTCTGACCTGTCTGTGACGGCCGAGTGAACTCTGACCAAGTCTTAGACAAGCTGGTCTTGACGTTTTGCAGTTTGTCAAAAACTTTTTGATCTTTGGGATTAGTTGTAAATTTTTCCAAAATACAACTATTCATTTTGCTTGTACTTTAACATATAGCTTAGTTTTAACAAATTTTATCAAATTTAAACACTTTCAATAAACCAAAACAACATATAACACTTTGTCTATTAACACATTAACACAACTGCAAAATGGCGGATCAGCACGTGACTCTAGTGGTAATTACACTTGCACATGAACCTTAAATTAATATGTGCGTAACTTGTACATTAGGTGCTTTAAGATTCACTACATGTACATAAATCTACAATAAATCAATGGTAAAGACACATGTAACTAAAAGTACACCCGCTTTCTCTCCACGGTGCTAGCTTGCAAACCTCCGCTAGCTTAGCATAAATTAGCTACAGTGTTTCTGTAACTGTGCATTTACACAGATACATTTCGGAAGTTTCATCCCAACACTTGTACTGTTTTCATGTGATTTCACAAACTTCACACCAACCTGAGAAAAGAATACAAGAGATAGATGACTTCATCTTCTGCTTCATTTGACTGCAGGGTTTATTCTGCAGTTCTGCCTTGGATTCCTAACCCCGTTGTTGGTGCGCCCTTGTGACACTCCAAAGTATTGTATTATACAGTTAACGCATCTTGTTAACACATCTCAAAATAAATTTATATCTGTTTTTAACCATTTTTCTCAAGTATATTGAAACAATGTATTACTATGAGCCTTACATATGGCACAGAGTCTGATGATACATTTAACTCTAAAAAGAGCAATGTCATGGTTGTTTGAAGCAAAGATGTTAAGACATTACTGCCTTTACATTACACTGCCTTTGATCTGTGTGACAACCCTCTTGTGACATGCAAAGAAATCAGATACCTTGGTCACTTTTTAACAGATGTGTGACTGATGACAGCGATGTTCAGAGACAGTGTGTAAACTCTATGCACAGGTCAATTTCTTGATTCATAAGGACATACAGATAGTGTTTGAGAGGTAACAAACATGTCTACAGCAGTGTAGGTAAGTGCACCTAGAGAATCTGGTTTAAAGCTGATAAATGAAGACTTATCCACTGCTGCATGAGAACTAAAGATAATGTTTCAAGAGAAAGTGACTGACAAACCTGTCCTGGGAGAAGACCAAGGGCTTGAGGGTCATTTATCCTCTTTGGAGTCCCCCTGGAGACTCGAGGGATGTAGTTGTAGTCTTTGGCCACCTTTACTGTGTGGACATGTTAGGGCTGTAATAATAAAAAAACATTATTAATAGTATTATTATGTTGTTGTTTCACTGTGTTGATAATGTTGCATAAATATTCCTTATTCACACATCTAATAATGCATAGAGGTATGCAGCAAAGCATTTGTGAAGCCACAACTTTGCACAACCTTGAGGCGGATGGGCTACAACAGCAAAAGACCCCACCTTTCTAAAGGGCAAAAGTCAGGGTCAATTACACTAAATTAAAACACTAAATAAATATAACAATTGCCTGTATAAATTAAATGTACTCTTAAATTTTGACATTGCAAATAAGTACTTTAATCACATAACATCACTTGAGCACATGACGTGGGGCTGGGCATAGATGGTGTGGGGCTGGGCATAGATGGTGTGGGGCTGGGCATAGGTGGTGTGGGGACCACATTTGTCACAAAATGTGCTTATTTTTTTACTTCTGTAAGCACATGACGTGGGGATGGGCAGAGGTGGTGTGGAGACCACAAGCTTTGTGGCTTTGCCTCGGTAAACTTCTTGTGAATGCTTTGCTAATATTTATCTGCAGTTCACTGCAATGTTTTGGTGTAAAGCAGGAACACAATTATTAACACAAACACAAAAGACACAAAATAATACAATGAAGTAATGTTTTAGTTTGTTCATGTCTGTTCTCACCTTGATCACTGTCCTCAGTTGGTTGCTACTTGCTCCCAACACATCCCTTTAACTCTAGCAAGTTTCTTTTCCTCAGTCCACTCCAGGACAGCCTTAATGATGGTCAGGAGGGCTCAGGAGCCAAGCACAGCAACGTCCTCCTCCCAGTTAGGCTGCACACCTACTGTCGCCAGCAACTCTGAACAAAACGGTACATGTTTCAAATGGGTATCACACTCAGGGTGTTTAGTCCTGACATTTAGAAGTTTTAGAGTAACAGGATCTACTCGGTTGCCTGTGTGAATGTGTTTAATGTACCCTGAACGTGTAAATGATTGTTATTAATGAAAGTGAAGTGGACCTGACTGTTGTACCGTGTCGGGGTTAGGTCATAATCAAGTGTCTCTCATGGAAACTCCTAAATGGTCTTTAAATACGGCAAAATACAGCAAAATACAGCGAAATACAGCAATATACCGCCATCCACCAGAGGGCACGACTTTACAAGTGTAAAAATCATGTTTACAGCCTGGTACAAAAGATGGCTCCGGTCTCTAGAGCTTCTAAAGTTTTTAATTCGGGACAACTCTTAATTTTAATTTTTGATTAATATGTTTATGCTATCTGAAAACCATTGTTTTACTATGGCGTAAAAGCCGAAAAGCCCGGATGTAGCTGCCATTTTATTGCCCTGTCATAATGACAGTACTGGTAAATACAAGACCAATTGGCTGATAACCTCTATGGTCATAATACACTCCACAGAACAGATACATCCTATTCATCAATAGGTAGGAGTGGCTAGATTAAGACAGTTGTTACTGCTTAGACACAAGTCTTTGTAAACCAAGTAACAAGATATACAGTCCATGTGAAATAGAAAAGAATAAACTCACGGTGATCGTGTAACTGGTCAAAAGAGGATTTGCAAATACTAAAGAATGCTATTAGCCGGAGGAGGAGAAGCAAACGATCCTCCATGACATGGATCACAAGAAGCCAGAAAGGTCTTGGCTTTTTAACAGACTCTTGCTGTCTCTTTGTAGATTCATCCAGGTTTTCATCTAAAACATGGAGCAGAGAACACAAATAGACAGTGGGGTATTTTAGTTATATTAACTAATAACAGTTCAGTGGCTGTTGTATGAATTGGTTTAATAAATTCAAACCAATCAAGGTGTGCTTCATTTGTAAAACTGGAGGTGGGGAGACACAGAGAATATTTAGGGAAGAATCAAGATGGAAAAAAGGAAAAGGAAAATGATTGTTATGAAGACTACATTATAGCTTTTTGTATATAAATGATGCCATTTTAACAAACTAATGGGCATATTCTAAAGACTGAGTTATAGTTCAGTTAAACATGTTTAAAAACAGGTCACATTAACTTTTACCCACAAATTAGGCACTGAGTCAAGGGTAATATGCAGATATTACTACATTAAAGAGGATCTGTGTATTATCTATTATGAAGAAGACAAAAAGGATAAACTTACTGCATCTCTTTTTATCTGGCCTTGTGTTTAGGCCCTGAACAAACTCATATTTATGTTCCATATCTGTGGCCTCAGCTCACTGACCAGGTACTGGGTCCTAGTGCCTGTCAGACTGGATTCTCATTCTTATCTATTGAGTTAAATGAGTTATTTGGTTTAAGCCAATCTCCTTTTTAACCTATCTAACTTAATTTAAAATAGTTATCCAATGCTACAACTAGCTACAACTAGCCTGAACAGTAAAAACACAGTGTAACATGTGGTCACAAATAAATGTATTTACAATGTTTCTGAGGTCAATCAAACCACAGTTTATAGAAATAAGTGCCTAAATCCCACCTCAATAGGTCTAGTGTTAAGTGGTGTATATATTTTTTATTAAATGACATTAACATTGAATGTCTAGTATCTTCCTCATTACACATTTGTAATAGTCATCATATAACCAGAGCCGTATTACATCCCACTGAGTGCTCACATTTCACTGTAAACACACTTGGCCCCACTTCTGGCATGCTCTTGGACAACAAACACTGCAGTCTCTGTGTTCAACTGGTCACTGATTCAGATCCTGCAGCGAGGAACGGAGAAATGGGAGAAAACTGCATTCCTCACAAAAGATTTTCACACCTGGTCAAGCAAAAACTTTTATGTATAAAGGAACTGAGGCCAGAAAATACAAAATATTGACACATATTTCCATAATTAGTGGCCTACATAGATTAAACATTAATTAATTCTCAGTTACAGTCTCTTTTGTATTTCCCATCATTATATTAATTAAGTTTTTATTTAACCTGTGCTGAAAAGAAAGTACAGACATCTCTCAAACAGACTGAGTGAAGTGTGGCTTCAGCCAGGAATGTGTCGTGTTTAGGCCTCAGTACACAATCTGCTGCCTCAACTCAAAGGCCACACTGGGTCCTAGTGCCTCTGACTCCCCATATTTTTCTTTTGATTTACTTTCACTAAAACTGTCATTTGTTGTATGCCATAATTGATATGTAAAGCGTCTTTGCCTCCCAGAAAAGCGTTATATAAAATTGATGTAATAATAATAATAATAATAGTAATTGATACAGCACGGATATGTTGGTAAATACCCCACTATTATCATGCAATTGCCAAGTTGTAAAGTGTGTGGTTGAAAAAATAAATATATTATTGTGGAATAAGTTTGAGAGAAAACAACAGATGTCTTTTGGTGATTTATTTAAGGAAAAAGAAAAAAGAATTCAGAGACATCTTTTGCAAAAGGAGGAATGGAAAATACAACTCTGTCTGTGTACAGAGTTGCATGAACAGTCCCAATGTTAACTAGGCGGGCTTAGAATTTATACTGAAATCACAGCAGATAAGAAAAATGAAACACTGGCTCTCAGGAGTGAGCCATCTAACATGAAAGACAATTTTATCAGTTTGAAAACAGTACAGATGGTGCGCACATCATTATGCTGCGGTCAAGGACAGCACAGAGCATGTGAAAGAGGAAAATATGATTTTCCCATTACAATTCCCTCCTTTTGATCAAACACAATTGATCAACCAAAATCAATCAAAACTCAATTAGGATACAAAACATAAATCAAATTAACCTAAGCTTTGTGAGTTGTACTACAGTTGTGGTGCCGAAAAACCCAGCCGAGGGCTGACTAAATCAAGTAGAAACATTTCATACTATCAGTAGCTGACCTAACGCTGGGAAAAGAACACCACAGCCCCTCCCTCACAGGCGGCGTAACTCACTAGGGTTAAACATAAGCATTAGATGAAAAATATTCACAAAACAAATCAGTTTGTAAAACTTAAAAACCTTCAAATCAAAAGACTTTACCTCAAAGAAAGCATTAGTGAAAAAATTTAAAAACACCACATGTAAGTACACAATTTTAGCCTTAACGTGTCTAAAATAACAAAAATTAAAATTATCAGGTTCAAAAGTTGATTAGCTGTGATTGCTTTGGTGACTATATTTCACAATTACTATTTCAAAAGAAAATTACATGTGGATTACACAGACATAGGAACATTCTTAGTCATACTTAGTTTTCTTCAAATAGATGAGCAAATAAAACAGAATTAACAGAGTCACAATCAAGAGCAGAGGTGTCTGGGTTGTGGTCTTTGTCCTGTTGAGGCAATTCAACATAGAGTTTAGCTAGTTGCAGGTTA
>JALDNG010002527.1:0-37798 GCA_024349245.1 Neodontobutis hainanensis | reverse complement strand
ATGGGCGAGTCCACCTCTGAGCCCTCGGCCTCTGCTTCCTCAGTGGAAGACGTGTCGGTGGGGTTGAGGAGATCCTCGAAGTATTCCTTCCACCGTCCAACAATATCCCCAGTTGAGGTCAGCAGATTCCCACCTCCACTGTAAACAGTGTTAGCAGGGCACTGCTTCCCCCTCCCGAGGCGCCGGACGGTTTGCCAGAATATCTTCGAGGCCGACCGATAGGCTTTTTCCATGGCCTCACCGAACTCCTCCCAGACCCGAGTTTTTGTCTCCACAACCACCCGTGCTGCAGCTCGCTTGGCCTGCCGGTACCCATCAGCTGCCTCAGGAGTCCCACAAGCCAACCAGGCTTGATAGCTCTCCTTCTTCAGCTTGACGCCATCCCTTACTTCCGGTGTCCACCACCGGGTTCGGGGATTGCCGCCACGACAGGCACCGGAGACTTTGCGGCCACAGCTTCGAGTGGCTGCGTCGACAATGGAGGTGGAAAACATGGTCCACTCGGACTCAATGTCTCCAACTTCCCTCGGGATCTGGTCGAAGCTCTGCCGCAGGTGGGAGTTGAAGATCTCTCTGACAGGGGACTCGGCCAAACGTTCCCAACAGACCCTCACAGTACATTTGGGTCTGCCAAGTCTGTCCCGCCTTCTCCCCCGCCATCGGATCCAACTCACCACCAGGTGGTGATCAGTTGACAGCTCCGCCCCTCTCTTCACCCGAGTGTCCAAGACATACGGTCGGAGGTCAGATGAAACAACTACAAAGTCGATCATCGACCTCCGGCCTAGAGTGTCCTGGTGCCACGTGCACTGATGGACACCCTTATGCTTGAACATGGTGTTTGTTATGGACAAACTGTTGCTAGCACAGAAGTCCAATAACAGAACACCACTCGGGTTCAGATCAGGGGGGCCGTTCCTCCCAATCACGGCCCTCCAGGTGTCACTGTCGCTGCCCACGTGAGCGTTGAAGTCCCCCAGTAGAACGACGGAGTCCCCGGTCGAAGCACTTTCCAGCACCCCTCCCAGAGACTCCAAGAAGGCCATTTACTCTGCACTGCCATCTGGCCCGTAAGCACAAACAACAGTGAGAGACCTAGTCCCGACCCGAAGGCACAGGGAAGCGACCCTCTCGTTCATCGGGGTGAACTCCAACACATGGCGGCTGAGCCGGGGGGCAATGAGCAAAACCACACCGGCCCGCCGCCTCTCACCGCAGCAAACTCCAGAGTAGTGGACAGGGTATCCGCGGATCCTTAAAAAGTCTTAAAAGGTATTAAATTCCATAATGTAAAAATAAGGCCTTAATTAACATTAAAAAGTCTTAAATCCATGTTTCAAAGGTCTTAAAAATGAACCGACAACGTAAAGACCGTTTTATTTTAATTTAAAAATAATGAAACGTTACGTCTTTGTCACACAGAACAAAATAGGCGGAACCGACCAACTAACAAATTATACTAGTGCTGCAACGACGTGCGTAAAATGCGTCGATGCGTCACATTCTTTAAATTCATCTTGCGTAATGGCGGCATGTGCTTCTGGGAATGGAGAAAGTTCTATTCTATCACAATAACCCAGACCATGATTATCAAAGGTATGGGAATACTTTAAACAGAGGCCAAATAAAATGATCCTTAACCCTTCTAAGTCGAAAAATTGCGACAAGCAACTTAACAGGTAGAAACTATTTCCGGTTTATGTGCTAAATTATGTTTCCACTCCCTCAGACACCCTGTACTTTGTTTCTAGTCCACTATTACCATGTGTTGCCATTAAATCTTTCGTAAAAGAAGACCTCAAACTTGCGTCTCAGTGGGCGTGTCAGCGGCTGCGCTGCTCGTGCTTTTCTCAGTGTACATAAAGCACATTTTCGGTCGGGAATAATGCGGCTTCTATTGACAGCTGTTTGGGACAAATACGTGTTGTTCATCCTGACACTTTACCCAGTAGAGGAGGAAGAGGCAGGGTAAACACAATCAGCGCAAATGCACTAATCAAAGCAGCGATATTAATAAAAGTGATGTGTGCTGTGCCTTATGAGAGGTCCCACACTCTAAAAAACGACTAACTTTGCCATTTGGATAAAAACAGATAAAGTTACTGCAACCAAACACCTACAGCACATGTGTATATTTCATACATTTTACTATAGTTATGGTATTTTAGAAGTTGTAGTTGTCCTGTAGTTTACTAATTTTGCTTTACAGGTTACTGTTGTTAATAATTTAATTTCAGAAAAAGACAAAAAGAAAAATACATGTTTATTAGTCTGTATGTACCGTAAATAACAATCGCCAATATATAAAACCATGGTATGCAAATTAGATGCATTTTTGTTTACTTTTGGGACAAACCAATAAAATAAAACAGAATTATGTGATTAATAACAAATTATCTCCTTAGTTTAAAAGAGTTTTAAATGCTTTCTTTTTTATTTTAAAAATTACAAATTCATAACACTCTCTGAAAAACAATTAATTAATCAAAGTAATCAAGTTCATTTAAAAATATGCATATTTACTATCCTTTTTAAAATGCATTACAGTTTATTAATCTAGTGTTCTTTTTATACAGTTTATAATAAGAAATACAATAAAAAAAATTGTTAGATTATGTTTGTGAAGGTTCTCAGTCATCCAGGACATCTTGAAAAAAAGGTTTAAGCAAAAGCAGCGTGGACTGGACATTACCAGATGGAAAAAAGTTTGAGTGGTTTTGTTTGCTGTTCGCAAATTTGTTGCTATGAAATTGGTCTTAAATTTAATTTTAGATGGTATTAAAAAGGTCTTAAAAAGTCTTAAATCTAAATCTCAGAAACCTGCAGATACCCTGAGTGGAGAGTCCAGCCTCTCTCGAGGATTTGGGTTCCAGAGCCCAAGCTGTGCGTGGAGGTGAGCCCGACTATCTAGTCGGTATCTCTCAACCTCCCGCACAAGCTCAGGCTCCTTACCCGCCAGCGAGGTGACATTCCATGTCCCTAGAGCCAGATTCTGTGTCTGTGGATTGGGTCGTCGAGGCTCCCGCCCGACTGCCACCCAATCCACATTGCACCTGCCCCTTGCACCGACCTCCTCCTGCAGGTGGTGGGCCCACGGGAGGTTGGTCCCACGTCGCTCTTTCGGGCTAAGCCCGGCCGGGACCCGTGGGGAAAGACCCGGCCACCAGGCGCTCGCATATGAGCCCCGACCCCGGGCCTGGCTCCAGGGTGGGGCCCCGGTTGCGCCATACCGGGCGACGTAACGGTCCTTGATTTTAAACTGTCCATAAAGGGTTCTGATCATCTACAACTGTTCAAAATCAAACAGTTGTAGATGTTTGATTTTGTAAAGTCCTGTGAGTTGATGATATGGTGTTGTGAGTGGCCTACCAATAGAGCCAAAATGGTGGCCAGGTGTTTGGCTGAATCTGTGCTGCTAACTATGGGTTGTAGTGGAATTTCTTCTTTATGTATTTTGGGTAAGCAGTAGATACATAGAGTGGAGTTCCCAGGATACAGCCTGTAGTACAGAGGTCGATTAATGACTTGGCCCTTCTCCAGCCTCTGCAGAGAGTCTATGACCCACTTCTTGTACCCACTTGTTGGATCTCTTCTCAGTGTCTCATAGGTGATGGTGTCACTGAGTAAACTGTTGATACTGGACTCGTAGTCATCTCTGTTCAGGATCACCGTGCATCTACCTTTGTCTGCTGCAGAATGGTGTTTCTCTGGTCCTTCTCCAGTGCTGACAAAGCCCTCCTTTGCTCCGAGGTGATATTTGAGGGGGGTGGTTTGGCACTAGCCAGTGCAGCTGTGACCTTGAGTCTCAGTTCTTCAGCTTCATTTTCAGACAATTTATTGTTCCTTATGGCTAGAGATAAAGCTCAGCTCTCTTACCAGTTGAACTCAGAATTGATAAAGTCTCTTGCAATTAGAGACGAAACATCTTCACCTTGAAAACTTAGTCCAGATGCTTTTACTCAAACCTTTTCTTCAAGATGTCCTGGATGACTGAGAACCTTCACAGACTTCTTTATGGCCGATTCTATTGCTGTAATGTGGTCTACTGTAAGGATGTCTCGGAAAAACTGAGAAATGAAGCCCTTTTCATTTTCAGTTTGGCTGAGAACTCTGTCCGAGAGGTTCTTTACCCATCTGTCCCGAGTGGCTGGTGTAATATCCTTGTTACACCTTGGATGGTCCGGATTGTGCCGCTGTTGTCTATTAGCCAAAATTTGGAACTTTTTGATCTGGCGACCCCTGTTCTTGTTGTGCTGTGTGAGTTGTACCTTCTGTATGAAGTTGGAGATCTCCTGTTGGACTTCCCCTGGAACTAACGCCGCAAGTTGTTTCTGTAGGGAATCTAAATTGGTTTGGAGGTAATCTTTTGTGAGGTGAGTCTGTCTGATCCTTTCACACAAAAGATGGGTCTTGGCCAGGCGTAGGATGTTTTCAGCCCTGTGTCCCTTAACAGCCGAACCCAGGGTCGGCAAGTGTCCAGAGAGGTCTAGCTTTTTTACTCTTTATAAAAAGCTTAATGCTGTGAAAAACTAAGGACACCAAATGCAGCTTGAGTTCTCGTGCTGTAAACTCAGACAACGTGAGATGTCTAGCTGAAAGTACTGACTGTCCTGAGTCTGACCTTTTTGATGTTTTTTCAGGGGACAGACAGAGTTGAATGAAGTGGAGCAGCTTCAGCACAAACCGGTAACACCTCCTTTACATTTTACACAGAAATCAAAAGGAGCTCTGGTGTGCTCCAAGTTTACTAAAATCTCCTGCACACAAGTTATTGTCTGGGTCGGCTCAAACATGTTTTCTTTATCAATTTTTCTTCAGGTAGTCGCTGGGACAAATACTTGTCAACTCCACTGGAGGAGGCGGGGCTAGAGCAGGAGGAGGTGGGGATAGAACAGGAGGAGGCTGTGGTGATGGACAAAGACCACCTGAATGTTAGGAAACACAGGTACCATGAAGTACGTCAGATCAAAGATACACCAGGTGGTTTTATAGAGATCTGACCTGGTTTCACTAGTATGTGTCTCTCACAGCAGGACCAGTCCTGACCTCCCTCTGGTTTGGCCTCTAAATGGAGTGAGTTCCTGAATCGGATCATTCTAGACCGTGCTTTGGTAGTTGTGGGTATTCTGTATTCTTAGGCCAAAGACTTTAGACTGGACCAGACCTGTACTTTAAAAAAGACTGAGAAATGTTCTGGCATTTATACTTTTTAAATAAAATGTTTTTTTTCTGATTTTTAGTTGACAAAAACCTGTTCAACACTTATTTAAAACTTTTATTCAGGAATTCTTTCATGAAAAATAAGCAACAGAGCAGCTAGTGGATTTCTTTAAAACACATGCAGAACTTCAAAGAAAAAACACCAGGTTTAACATTTTATTTTAACAGTTTTTAATAAAGGGAAATCAAAGAAATTTATACATAAATAAATACACACTGCAGCAGGAACTGAACAGGTTTTAGCAGGTCTACAGGTGCAGAGGGTGGGTCTGGCCCCTCTTTAGTCTGGTTCTACATACAGGGCAGGTCTGGGTCTGGTTCAGAGCATCTCTTAGACAAATGCTGCAGAAAACATGTCCACATCGAGTTGAGACCAGGAGCCGCCCGCTGTCAACAATCTAGACCGGACAAGACCAGAGAAAGACCGGGTTTATTCCCCTTGGAATACTTGATCTCTGTAAGGCCTTAGGGACAGGATATGGTCCAGCTGGACCCGCACTGATCCGAAAAGAACAGTCAGGTCTAAACTGGGTCTACACTAAAACATTAAAGTGGATAGAAAAATATTTTTTGGGGGATGAAAAGTCTAACCTCAAAGTAGGAGTCCATGCAGATAGGACAGCTGATGTGGACTCCTGTAGACCTGGAACAGGGATTACTGGGATTAGAACAGGGTTTAATCAGACTCAAGGTTTAAGATGGACTTGGAACAGGTTTATGTTGGATTTAAATCACGTTTTAGATGGACCGTTACCTGTTGGCTCTGGTCCGTGGCTCAGGCCTGGTTCCAGTCTGCAATGGTTCTTCATCGTCGCTGCTCACAACGTAACTTTGCATCTGATCTGAAACAAGCTAGAGGTCAGAGTTCAAGGAGGAGAAGAGGGAAGGACATAAGACAGTAGGACTCACCTTCATCAAGAACCTGCAGTAAACAGAGACATTAATGTATCCATATATTCACTTATGCAAATAAACAAATGTGCAGATATCAGTCTTAAAGAGACAGCCATTGTTTCAGTCTAATCAGTCAGTTCAAATCCAGCTAAAACCTGTTCAAATCTAGGGCTGCAACTAACAATTATTTCTATAATCAAATAATCTGACAATTAATTAATTAATTAATCAGATAGTGAAGACAAGTAGTCAAAACTTTTGTTCCTGCTTGAAACTTACTAGAAAATAAAATTTAAAAAAATCTGACCCAGACAAAGTGTCTTTTCATCAAAAACACAAAATGTAGTCTGAATACACCAGATAGCGATTAATTGATTATTAAATTAGTTGACAATTATTATAATAATCAAATATAATCCATTAGTTGTTGCAGCCCTATTGAAATCCATCTACACCTGATCTAATCCATCTTAAACCAGATTGAGACCTTGCAGTCTCTTTAAAACCAGGGTCAGACCAGGACTGTGTCGTTGGTCAAGTCCACTACAGCTGCTTGGTCCGAGGTCAGGTCGACCACATCAGGACCAGGACTGTGGGGGGCCTCAGCAGATCCACCTGCAGACAGAGGGTCAAAAGGTTAGAGCTACATAACGAAGGGTTTAGGATTATTCATGTCATTAGTATTTTTTTGTGGTGTCAGATTCAGGGCCCTTCTCAAAAGTCCCCAGAGGAAGCACAAAGTGTCAATGGTGTATAATCGACCTCACTGACATTTAAAAAATATACCACAAAAAAACACAACTTGACATATTGAACCAAATCAGAAAATATACTCAGAGTGTCTCTGACGATTCACCACGTCGGGTTTGATCAGCACTTACCCTCTAAAGTGGTGTCCAGGCTAATGTTCTCAGTGGGATTTTGACTCGATGTCCTACTCATGATCCTGGTCTGTTTTTTGCTGGTTTTGGGTCCGAACTTGGGTCTGGCTGGACTCGTAGACCGTCTCCTGTGGTTTTCGGACTAAGACACAAACAGTCTATGTAAAAACCGGCGTAGACCTGATTTAGTCCTGGTCTGATGCTTGTCCATAGAGCAGAGCAGGACTAAATGAAAATGCGAGATAAATCTGGACTCACCGAGGTTTTCATTTCAGAACCAGTTCTGGATAAGGACTTTCCAGATCAGCGACAGTTTCTTTTCTGAATAAATCTTAAAAACTTAATAAGAACGAGTCAGTTTCAATTTGTTGTGAATCAGAGGTGTTCCGCTGAATCCTGTATCCGGTCTAAACTGTTCCTCCCACTTCCGGTTTCCTCTGCTCTGTTTCCAGTTGATCTTTTTAATTAAACCATAAATATGTGAACTTACTAAAGCGGAAAGCACAGAGGACAGTGACAGGTATTTATTTCTGCCACAAACGTTTAACAATCAGAGTCAAAGAAAACAGTTCAGAGCAAAACACTGCAGTAGCCAGGCTAATGCGCGCAGCTAAAACAGGACTAAGCCGGGGTTTATCCCCCGAAACCCTGTCCAAACGGGGTTCTGAGGCCCGGGGTGTTCCGAAAAAAGTTCTGGACCTAAACAGTGATTTCTGTATGCCACAAAAAAAAAAAGACCAACCCCAAAACTGAGCCAGACCCACCTGGTGCTGTGGCTCTGCTTCTTCTTCTACTGTTTATTCGAAAAACAGTGTGACTGATATAGACTGCAGCGCCACCCGCTGCTGGAAGAGCGTCCAAGAAACGGGATAAAAGCAGAAGAGAAGTGTTTTGTTTGAGGCAGAATAGAAGAGATTGTTTCCCCAGAGTCAGAAAAAGTTTTGTTCTGTGAAATTAAACAATAGCATTGTGTTTTTTTTTGTTTTTTTACACAATATTAAACAGTCAAACTTACAGCTCAGGTTTAATTGTGAAAGACAAGATAATTAATATAAAAAAAAAAAAAATAAAAAAAAAGATTCATATATAAACATGACTCATAAAAAACACAGCTTGTTGAATATATATTTGAATAAACTCAGTATTTTCCATTATTGTTCATACCTGCTCTGGAACCCTATTCTTTTCATTTTATTTCAGACTTAAGTCCTTGGACTGAGGAAGGATCAGGAACCAGAGTTTTATTAGTTTTATAAGAAAACAGTTTTATAAGAAAACAGATTTACATTAGACTCCGTTTAAATAAAAAACACAGCAGGTAGTGTGAAATCCTCTTTATTTGTTTTAAGACTGCAGAAATGGTTTGTGAAGAGGTGCATCCTGGGAGCTGTAGTTTAGTTGTAGTTTGATGATAGTTAGATGGCGCTGGAGCGAGTTCAGGCTGAGCTTCTTCAGAGTCTGCTTTAAAACCCAGTCGTCATTAAACGCCACCAAACCACCTCCAATAATCTATAACTACAACCAATAATCAGCAATCATCAATAAACCTGGATCTGCTGAAAAATCAGGAAAACTGAGTCTGACCTGAGTCTGAAACCGGTCCAGACTGGGTCTAAGATAAGTCTGGGTCCTGGTTGATCTTCAGGTGAGAGTCTAGGATCTGGAACAGCTCTTGAAGGTTTGGGACGTAACCGAATGAAGCTTGGACCAGACCGGGCGTCTGAGGAGGAACAAAAGCGGGGTTAGACCGGGACTAAACCAGGACTGAACCAGGAGTCTGGACCAGGTAAATACCATTGAGGCTGATCTCAAAAGCTCCAGTCGACAGGAAGTTTGTTTCCAACATGTTACAGACGAAAAAGGCCATGAGACATGAGAAGATCTGAAAATCAGACAAAATCAGACAAAACCAGGTCTAGTCCATGTCTGGTCCAGGTCTAAACCAGGTCTGTACCTTGTTCTGCTGGGTCCAGTTCCAGGCCCTGCTCCAGGTCTCAGATGGGTCTATGTTACAGAGTCTGAAGGGGTTTGTTCCAGAGACAATCAGGACCAGGACCAAGAGCTTCAGGTAGAACACCAGGTTCCCCAGGATCCTGTAGAAAAGGGGTAAGAACAGGTTTAATAAAGATTAGATCAAGTTTTATAGAGGATTAAAACAGGTTTAAAGGGGATTAAAACAGGTTTATAGAGGATGAGAACAGGTTTATAGAGGATGAGAACAGGTTTATAGAGGATGAGAACAGGTTTATAGAGGATGAGAACAGGTTTATAGAGGATGAGAACAGGTTTAAGGATTAGAAAAGGTTAAAAAACGATGAGAACAGGTTTAGAGCAGAACAAAACAGGTTTGAGAAGGATGAGAACAGGTTTGAGAAGGATGAGAACAGGTTAAAAAATGATGAGAACAGGTTTAGAGCGGAATGAAACAGGTTTAAGAAGGATGAGAACAGGTTTAAGCAGGATGAGGATGAGAAGAAGGATTCATAATTAAATTATATTTAGAATGTATTTAAGTCAACTAGTGCTGCAGCAATCAATTATTTTAGTAATTAAATAATCTATCAATTATTTGGTTCGATTAATTGAGTATTCGCATTACCATTACTGCATATTTTTGAAAAGTCAGCAACCCAGTTTAAATAAACAGATATAACAAGATTTTCTGTTTGAAATAAAATTAACATTTGCTTTTGATTGCACATCCATTAGCTTTGTACTGGCCGTTTCACACATGTCCATTATAAATTCAAAAAATAAAATACCTTAGACTAAAATACTATTAAATAAGAAAACACATGAACAAAAATGTTGTCTGTTAGGAGTATGATATTGAACGATATTGCAGATCCATTATCATTGAAATTCACCTTTGTATGTCTCAATGCATTGCAAATGCTTTAAAAGAAAAATAAATCAAGTTCAGCCTAAAGCATGGCATTAAATACACATTTAAAATAAAAGAAAGGTTAACAAGAAAGCTGCCCTTTAAAGTTTACAGTGCATTTAGTGATGTCCACATGAATCAAAACACTGGCATTTGCAACGACAATAGAATAGTTCCATGGGCGGATTTTGCCAGGTGGCTGCTGAAATAAATATAGGTTTAAAATAATGCAGTACAGTAATACAATAAAACAACTGCAATAAATAGATCTGAATCATTATATCCCTCATACACATTTCTATTTACTTTGTTTACTATTATTTCCTTTCTATAATTCTCTTTAGCCTACCCAAATTGAAACACTTTGCATACTGTACTGTTCTGTAATACAAGTCCAAAGTGTTGGGTGATATTTGATTTCATCAAGATAACACCTTTAGTAACCCTTTTGGACTGAAGGAATAATAATAATAATAATAATTGATGAATTTGACTTCAGGACTGCTTCAATGTAAAGAGTCACCGTTGCTAATTATGTTTGGTGCTGGTGAATCTCAAGTTATTATGCTTAGGTGTTCTGTCAGTCAGTAAAAGGAAAAATTAAAATTATGGCTAACCCTAACCCTAACCCTAAGTACAGCAAGTCCATGTCCACAAAAAAATTCACTGTGGTTATTAGTGCACAAACCCCCAAGTTTCTGGTGAAACACTGAGCGGAGTAGGGTTCAATTATTTTTTACATTTAGTCATTTAGTCGACACTTTTATCCAAAGTGACTTACAAGTGGGGAAAACAATGGAAGCAATTTTAACAACACAAGGAACAAAAAGCATAAGTGCAAACTAGACTAGTTTTTATTTATTTTTTTTAAGAGAAGGAATAGATAGAAAGGATGTAGAATTTAGTGTTTGTCAGTCAGGTGTTGACGGAAGAGATGTGTTTTCAGGCATTTTTTTTTTTTTTTTTCAGTTATAGGCTAGATGTTTTTTTTTTTTTCTCATTGAAGCAATTTGAGAAGATCTGAGCCAATGGGGCGCAGTGGTAGGCGGTTTGATTCCCACTCTCCCCACAGTTTATACTGTCATTGTGTCTTTGGGCAAGACACTTAACCGACCTTGCCTCCAGTGGTGTTCCTGCTGTAACACTAGTAATTAGAAACTCAAAGTAAGCCGCTTTGGATAAAAGCATCTGCTAAATGAATCAATGTAAATGTAAGATAGTGCACATTTATGCAAGATGCAAATAATGCAACTAAAGTCCACTGTTCTTGCTGCAGCAGTAGGAGATACTGGCAAAAAATGATTAGGCCTATGGTGTTTTTCGTCAAGCCGGATCTGCCTCAGGTTCAGTGAAAGCTAGCCTGGTTCTACCAGACTCTCGTACATTTCATTTGTACAGAGAGTCTGGCCTCGCTCCATTGACAAGCGTTTACTTCCTTGAATGCGGGAACTCTGTTGAAGTTTAAAACTATTGGATCTGCCCAGAGTCACTCAGGATCTGCCATAGCCAATCGCTAACGTGTGGTCGTGACGTATGTCATGCGCCGAAACCGACCGGAAACAACAAGTCACTCCCTCTGTTCGCTGATTGGTCCTACAAAAAATTGATTTCTGGAAACCTAAGAATATACAGCGATCCCAGACTAAGTACTAAAGCGAAATGAAATTGAACGGAAGTACGTAGGAGGGCGGAGCCAGGCTAAGTGAAAGCAGCACGGCTCTAGAAATATTCAGTCAAACAGATCATTTGTAGGTTGTTGTTAGTAAGTCGTTTTGTTGGGCAAAACATTCCTGAGGGGTAAACATGGTAAATGTGGTAGCGTTAGCAGGAAGAAGTAGCAGGATACAATTTCAATAGGATGCTAGCAACGGACGTAAAAGACATTGAAGTTCTTGAGGATTTTATAAAGAAGACTGACATAAGAGAGACTAAAAGAGGCAAAAGATCCGTTCAGATGCAAATCTATCAGGACCAAACTAGATCCTTGGCTTAGTGACACCGACCCCTAGGCGGAGGTGCAGGCCGAGTGCAAGTTGAAAAAGATAAGGTTACATGTATCACTGGGTATATTGAGGGACAGTCTTACTGAGGATCAAAATGCTGTCAAAGCAGCTAAATGTCAGTGTCTGTCCAATGTTATTTCCACCAGCACTAATCGTCCTAGAGCGCTGTTCAGTACAATTCAGTCTGTTACAAATCCATCTAGTAATGTTCTACTGCAGGTGTCAAAGTCAGCCTGTGACGATTTCCTCAAGTCTAACAGTTTTGACTTGTGCTCCTCCCCTGTCCTCTCTGTGTTAAATGTGTTTGAGCCAGTATCACTCTCTCCTCTCTGAGGTGGTCCAGGAGATGAGTGACCAACCATGATCCTTTTATTTTGTCAAATTTTAGACCTGTGTCCCATTTATCTTTCCTCTCCGAGGATTTGATGGATAGTTTTTTTTCAGTTACATTCTTTTCTAGAGAACAATCATGCCATTGAAAAATTCCAGTCTGGCTTCAGGACACAACACAGCACAGAGTCTGCTCTGCTGAAAGTACAGAACAACCTTCTCTTGTCCCTTGATGTGAAAAAGCCAGTGCTGCTCATAATGCTGGATCTTACTGCATGATTTGACACCGTGGACCACTCAGTCCTCCTGACACGTCTGGAATAACAGGTTGGGCTTCAGGGACCTGTGCTGCAGTGGTTTAGGTTAGATTTAACAGAGAAAAATTTTTCTTCTTTTGCTTTTGCTTCCATCATATACTTCATTAGCTTGCATTATTCTACACTACACAAGCGTCTCTGTCCAAAGAGAGTGATATAAGAAGATAAAATGTTTTAATAGTTTGTTATACTCGTGTTGTTAGCGTTATACTCATCATGCAGTGTGTGAGAAGACAGATGCTAAGAGACTTTGGGTGCTGTATGTTTTAATTATACCAGCCAGGTTTAATAAACTTTAAGTTTTGCTGCTGAATCAGTCTTGAGTAGTCATCCTCGAGGATCCTGTGGAGATAATACATTAGCTGTTAAACATTGGATAAATCTGTACTATTAGTAACTGGAGAAGTCTGTTGTAGCCTACTGCAATAACATGGAAAAATCCAGTCGCTAAGTCTTTAGACTGGGAGGGCTCTAGAATTCGACCAAGATTCTCACTGGTGCAACAAAATCTGAGGTTGCACCGGCACAACCAGCCGTTCGAGGAAAAGGAGCTTCAGTTGCGTTTTCACAATACAACGTCACACAGTGAATCCCACACAACAGCACAGAGTGTGTGTAGCCTATTCAATACAGAAAAGACCAACTGACCCTAACATTTCCAACAGCTGTAATCCACCCAAAGTCCTGGTCTGGCCAAATGATGCACATCCTTTCTATTAATTAGCATTAAAAACTAATGAATGTCAATGTGGATTTATGCAAAGCGAGCCATGCAGCTGAAGTTTAGTTTCTCACAAATGTAGGCAAGGCAATTTTATTTATATAGCACAATTCATACACTGGGTAACTCAAAGTGCTTTGTAAAGAAAGCAGCATTTTCCTGCAGCAAACATCAACAGTGAACAATAAGTCAGGTATAAGACGCTGTGTCTCTAGAGTATCTTTTATAAACTGGCTTATGCAGATATTTATAGAAGCGTGTACTGGTTAAAGCAGAGTCACTTTAAACACAAACTCATCTAGTCTGTGTCCGAATCAACCGCCTTTTTGTATTGGTCTGAATGTCTTTTTTTATATTAGTATTATTGTTGTTATTAAAACAAATATATGGGCAGGACAAGCAGGTACATAAATGAAAATAAATCTGCCAAATACAATATAATAATGCCAGGGGAGGATGACAGTGTGGTTAGCACTCCTGCCTCACAGCAAGAAGGTTCTGGGTTTGATTCCTAGGCTGCCAGGGCCTTTGCATGTTCTTCCTGTGTCTGTGTAGATTTCTAGCCTGACCAGTCAGACTGCTTTCTTATTGTATTACATACAGAAATATTAGTCTGGGATTGTAGGGTTTGAAATGGATTTCAAGGCAGAACATGGGTGTAACTAACAGGTGGTTTCTCTGAGTAAACCAATCAGAGAAACCACAGATGTGACAATTCCAGTTGTCAAAAACCACAGCGTACACCAGCATGGCTGTCGGGAGAGAAGTGGCTGTGGTTTTAAAGAGATGTCCAGGTCTTTAAGAACAGAAGCAAGCGCAGTATCAAACAATCGATCCAATGTAGAGTACCTCGACTGTTTTGGTTAAAAAGTGTTGCGCTCAATATGACATGAAACAAAATCCCGCCCCCTCGCTTCAGCAGATCAGACAATCCCAGACTAATTTCTTTGTGTATGCTATACAATGAGAAAACTTTTTTTCTATTTTGGCAGTCCTAAAAAAATAAAAATAAAAAATAGGGTGCATGTGGCAGAGTGGTTAGCACTCCTGCCTCACAGCAAGAAGGTTGTGAGTTCAAAACCCGGCTGACTCAAACATTCTCGGCCGACTCCAGTCTTTCCGTGAGGAGTCTGCATGTCCTCCGTGTTACCGTAGGTTCTCTCCGGGTTCCTCCCACCGTCCAAAGACATGCATGTACAGGTTAATTGACAACTCTAAAGTGTCCCTTGAATGAATGTGAGAGAGAATGATTGTCTGTCACTGTCTGTCTCTAAATGTCAGCCCTGCGACTAACTGGCCACTGTCCAGGGTGTACCACGCCTCAGGCCCAAAGCTGCTGGGATAGGCTCCAGTCACCCCGACCCCTAATGGGAATAAGTGGTAGAAAATAAATGAATAAAAATAAAAAAATAAAACAAAATGGCATGTTGACTCGGACACAGCCAGAGTGAAGTTAAAACCCGATGTGGTTGAAAGTTTGGATGCCCCTAACTTTTGTGCTGGTGCACCCAAGAAAAAAAAATTAGTTTAGAGCCCTGATACGATTTAAAATTGACACTTTCAAATTCAAACAATTACAAATTCATTACTTTTTCTATTTATTTACTTTCATAAATGTGTACCATGTACACAACGCTAGCTTGTTAGCTCCTTAACACAAGTAAATGGAGTAATGTTAGCTCACGTTAGTGAGACCTCAGCTTTTGTTGACTTTGCCACGCTCTTCTTTCAACTTTGTGATGATTTAAGGAGTTTGTTAACTCTATATAATTATTGCTCTTCATCCAGTCTTAGAACGCAACAACACTGATCAAGATTATACTTACTTTTAGAGATGAAAGTGATGCCAGTTCTTAATTCTTTCAGTAAAATGTTTTCTCCATTTCCTGTTTCTTATCTGTGACCCGGGGGTGGGGCAGATTTGGACATCCCAATCTGCAGGTGTCAGAAACACTTTGATCCAATCTGGTTAAGTTTTGAAATACCAGGAAAGTTCAGGTTGATCCGTGGCTGAGGACAGGGGGATCTGGTTATCTGGATCTTTTTGATCTGGATTACAAGTTTTGAAATACCATCCCCAGAATGCATGCACAAGCCACCACAAGGGTTAAGAGGGATCAGAAAACGTTTTAGGGGGATTCAAACCGGTTTTTAGAGAGATTAGAACAGGTTTTACAGAGATTAGAACAGGTTTTAGGTGGACATTTTGGATTTAGGAAACGTTGGGAGGAATGGTTTAAAAGATGGACTTGGCTGGATTTACCTGTTGACAGGTGTGGGTGGATAGTTGCTGCCCTCGATGCGCAGATCCGGGTAAATCTGGTTAATGGCCCTGGAGTAGTCCTGGAAGACCTTACTGTAGCCTCAGGAAATGCTGTAAAGACCAGCCCAAGACCAATTAGAACCAGACCAGAATAAAAGTCCACGTAGAGGCCCTTTGGATCAGACTAAAACCTGAACAAGACCTTTGGATAAGACTAAAACTTGAACAAGACCTTTGGATAAGACTAAAACCTGAACAAGACCTTTTGATCAGACTAAAAACTGAACAAGACCTTTTGATCAGACCTTTGTATCCAGACTGCATTTATTTCCGCATTCGCATTTTTATAATACAAGTTTGGACCTGGTCTAGTCCTTTTACAATTTCTTGTCTTGAACCGGGGATAGTCCTGATTTAGTTGTTGGTCTAAGACTCACCAGAACTGGAAGCGCAGCACCGGTCCGAGGCTGCCGGGGTGGGTCCAGGTTTTGGACGGTGTAGCGGGGTCGTGCTCGGCTCTAAACCCGGACTTGGACCCGGCCTCGACCCTCTGGTTTCTCTGGTCCTGGTTCAGACCCCGATATATGTCTCTCGCAGTAAACGCCGTAAACAGCAGCAGTGCTGCCATTAAGCCTCCGCCGCTAAATTCCGCCATTTTGGATCGGTTCCATTTACCGCAACTGCTTCCGGTTTAAGACGTACTAGTTACCGGTTTGGCAACAAAATACACTTAATTATTTATTAAAATTGTGATTGTTTTGCCTCCTTTTTCTTCATTAGTCCCTTTTGACTCGCTATTTTAACACTACCCTTTCTGGTGTTGATGTGAAAGTGCACAGGCCATGTTTAAAAAATTAAAATGTTTCTATTTGGATTTACGGGTTCGTTTTTTTTTCTTTTTACGTCATATATCAGAGCCCGTGGTGGAGGTAAACAGTCAGACGTCATTAGGGTGCGCGGTAAGAAATTGGCTGAAGAGGACTTGGGTCAGGTTCGGGTTCTCGTGGAGCGGCCCGGACTCTGAAGGTGAGGATGGGAGAGTTAAATGCATTAAACTGAGATAGTTCAGTGTGAATAGTTTGGCCCTTCTCCGGGGTTAGACTCTCTTCAGTCTGTTCACTACAGCAGCCGCGGCAGTAAAAGTCAGCTTTATTCTCACACAGATCCACACAGACCTTATCAGTGCGCGTGCAATTTTTTATGTGTGCATATTTGTACATGTATGAAAGAGTTACTGTTCTGTGAGTGGCTCTCCACAGGGTCAGAGCCAGGTTAGAGGTCAGAGACGGGTCAGAGCTGGCCTCGAGGAACTGCTCTAAACAAAAGGCTCAGTTCAACAGCTGTAAGAGCCAGATGTTTAAAGTATGAAAAAGGTCATAGTGTAATGCCCCGCTCACACAGGGAAATAACCAGCCAAATTTGACAACTCAGGACTGCTTTATTAACAAGCTAATGTAACAGGAGCTGCTGTCTCTCAGCCACAGCTCACGCTGAACTCTCCCTAAAACACCCCACCACAACACTTTTTTAAAAACGACAACAGTTTCTCTCCGACACCTCTCATCCACTCTTTTTCTTCTCTCTCCGCAAGCACCTCTCCTCTCTAAACCCACAGCGCCCCCCTTCTTATCACGGGTACAGAACAGTTGAACAATACCCTATACAATAACACTGTAGCTATTACACTAGTAAAACCGTTAAATATGATTTTTGACTAAAGGCTTAAAAGTATCTCTTTTTGAATATGTATTTAAAAGCTGTGGTTAAAAAGTAAATAGTGTAATTTCAGCTAAAATTCTATTAAGTTAAAATAATTTATAACTAATGTTAGTCTAATTTATTGTTTAATATTTATTGATCTGATCTAGTCTGCTCCCTTTATATAGAAGCTCTGTTCTCCACTTCCTCCATGTACAGGTTAGCCACAAACTGGAAGACAAGTGATCCCATGACCCAGCCGTCATTTTTGTCTGTAGAAGTTAACTCTGAACTGGAAATAAGCAGTGTAAACATACAGCCAGTAAACTGCAAATATGGGCCGGGGTAAAGCTGGTCCTGTCCTGTAGAGATCTGTCCTGTAGTAGTCTCTTCCTTACAACCACAAGTGCTTTATTGGTGGGTCAACATGTAAAGAGGGATGTGACATCAAACTCATCATACTCGAGGACCATTTACGAGGTTCCATGAGAGAGGCTTGGTCTAGTATTGTGAGTTGATGATATGGTGTTGTGAGTTTCCTACCAATGTAGCCAAGATGGTGGCCAGTAGTTTGGCTACATTGTAGGTGGCTCATCCTGTGGTGCTTACTTCGGGTTGTTGTGGAATTCCTTCTCTGTGTATTTTGGGTAAACCATAGATACATAAAGTTGTAGGTTTACATTAGTCTTAACCCTTCTAAGCCAACCTACACTCACCTAAAGGATTATTAGGAACACCATACTAATAATGTGTTTGACCCCGACCCAGAACTGCCTGGATGCAGCCATCAGAGGATGGGTACATGGTGGTCATAAAGGGATGGACATGGTCAGAAACAATGCTCAGGTAGGCCGTGGCATTTAAACGATGCCCAATTGGCACTAAGGGGCCTAAAGTGTGCCATGGAAACATCCCTTACACCATTACACCACCACCAGCCTGCACAGGGGTAACAAGGCATGATGGATCCATGTTCTCATTCTGTTTACGCCAAATTCTGACTCTACCATCTGAATGTCTCAACAGAAATCAGACTCATCAGACCAGGCAACATTTTTACAGTCTTCAACTGACCAATTTTGTTGAGCTCGTACAAATTGTAGCCTCTTTTCCTATTTCTAGAGGAGATGAGTGGTACCCAGGGGGGTCTTTTGCTGTTGTAGACCATCTGCCTCAAGGTTGTGCGTGTTGTGGCTTCACAAATGCTTTGCTGCAGACCTCGGTCGTAACAAGTGGTTATTTCAGTCAAAGTGTGTCTTCTATCAGCTTGAATCAGTCGGCCCATTCTCTTCTGACCTCTAGCATCAACAAGGCATTTTCTCCCAGAGGACTGCCGCACGGTGGATGTTTTTCCCTTTTCACACCATTCTTTGTAAACCCTAGAAATGGTTGTGCGTGAAAATCCCAGTAACTGGGCAGATTGTGAAATACTCAGACCGGCCCGTCCTGACACCAACAACCATGCCACGCTCAAATTTGCTTAAATCACCTTTCTTTCCCATTCTGACATTCAGTTTGGCGTTCAGGAGATTGTCTTGACCAGGACCACGCCCCTAAATGCACTGAAGACACTGCCCTGTGACTGGTTGATTAGAGTCTTGCATTAATGAGAAATTGAACAGGTGTTCCTAATAATCCTTCAGGTGAGTGTATATCATGTTTTCCCAGTTGTTTATCAGATTTTCCTCAATCTTTATAAGATTTTACCTGGTCCATGACAGGTTTTACCAGGTTTTCTTGGTTTTGTCTCCTCAGGTGAAACATGCTGTGCATCCTTCGTTCCACAGTCTGTCTAAGCCCCGCCCCTTTGGTTCTGGCCCCGCCCCTACTCTTGCGCAGCCCCGTCCACGTGCACTCCTCTCATGTGCACACGCCTGTGCACATGGCCGAGCAGGTCCTGGTGGGTTTTCAGGAGCTGAGCGGCACCTCCTGGTGGTTCAGCATCGCAGCAGCAACCTTTGCCGTCAGGACCTCAGTCACCCTCCCTTTGGCAGCCTACCAGACTGTCATACTGAGGAGGGTAAGAAATCTTGATAAAACCAGGTCTACAGCAGCCTACCAGATAGGGCTGTGCAATTTTGGAAAAGAATTGCATCAATATTTTTTCAACCAATATTGGTTGAAAAAACCAACCTATATTGGTTGAAAAAAGGTTAAAGTAAAAGCTTTTGGTTTCGTCTCTAATTTCTTTAATTTCTTTATTACCTTGATAAAAGAGACTTCATCTATTCTGAGATCAACTGGTAGGAGAGTTGATCTCAGAATTGATAAAGTCTTTTGCAGTTAGAGACAAAGGTCTAAACCAGGTGGAGGCGCTGTGATAATAGTGCTGTTCTGTGTGTCAAGGTTGAGGCGCTGCAGAAGGAGATCTCAGAGCTTTCTCTCAGACTCAGATACGAAGTGTCCGTCAGAGGAAAAGAGCTTGGCTGGAGCCAGAACACCTGCAGGTAACTCACCTTAACTAGACCTATGACACTCACCTGTGACACTCACATGTGACACTCACCTGTGACACTCACATGTGACACTCACCTGTGACACTCACCCGTGACACTCACCCGTGACACTCACCTGTGACACTCACCTGTGACACTCACTTGTGACACTCAGCTGTAACACTCACCTGTGACACTCACCCACTCATCTGTGACACTCACCCACTCACCTGTGATACTCACCTGTGACATCACCTGTGACATCATCCGTGACACTTACCCACTCACCTGTGACACTCAGCTGTGACAACAGCTGTGACACTCACCTTTGATACTCACCTGTGACATCACCTGTGACATCATCCGTGACACTTACCCACTCACCTGTGACACTCAGCTGTGACAACAGCTGTGACACTCACCTGTGACATCCAGCTGTTACACTCACCCGTGACACTCACCCGTGACACTCACCTGTGACATCACCTGTGACATCCAGCTGTGACATCCAGCTGTGACACTCACCTGTGACACTCACCTGTGACATCACCTGTGACATCACCTGTGACATCCAGCTGTGACATCCAGCTGTGACACTCACCCGTGACA
Source organism: Neodontobutis hainanensis (assembly GCA_024349245.1). Classification (NCBI taxonomy): domain Eukaryota; kingdom Metazoa; phylum Chordata; class Actinopteri; order Gobiiformes; family Odontobutidae; genus Neodontobutis; species Neodontobutis hainanensis. The sequence goes on along the minus strand of JALDNG010002527.1, from coordinate 17,543 downwards.
CTCACCCGTGACATCACCTGTGACACTCACCCGTGACATCACCTGTGACACTCACCTGTGACACTCACCCGTGACACTCACCCGTGACACTCATCCGTGACATCCAGCTGTGACACTCACCCGTGACACTCACCCGTGACATCACCTGTGACACTCACCTGTGACACTCACCCGTGACACTCACCCGTGACACTCACCTGTGACATCCAGCTGTGACACTCACCCGTGACATCCAGCTGTGACACTCACCCGTGACCTCACCTGTGACATCACCTGTGACATCCAGCTGTGACACTCACCCGTGACACTCACCCGTGACACTCACCCGTGACATCCAGCTGTGACACTCACCCGTGACACTCACCCGTGACATCCAGCTGTGACACTCACCCGTGACACTCACCTGTGACATCCAGCTGTGACACTCACCCGTGACCTCACCCGTGACATCCAGCTGTGACACTCACCCGTGACACTCACCCGTGACATCCAGCTGTGACACTCACCTGTGACACTCACCCGTGACATCCAGCTGTGACACTCACCCGTGACACTCACCCGTGACACTCACCTGTGACATCACCTGTGACATCCAGCTGTGACACTCACCCGTGACATCCAGCTGTGACACTCACCCGTGACCTCACCTGTGACATCACCTGTGACATCCAGCTGTGACACTCACCCGTGACACTCACCCGTGACACTCACCCGTGACACTCACCCGTGACACTCACCTGTGACATCCAGCTGTGACACTCACCCGTGACATCCAGCTGTGACACTCACCCGTGACACTCACCTGTGACATCCAGCTGTGACACTCACCCGTGACCTCACCCGTGACATCCAGCTGTGACACTCACCCGTGACACTCACCCGTGACATCCAGCTGTGACACTCACCTGTGACACTCACCCGTGACATCCAGCTGTGACACTCACCTGTGACACTCACCCGTGACATCACCTGTGACACTCACCTGTGACACTCACCCGTGACATCACCTGTGACACTCACCTGTGACATCACCTGTGACACTCACCCGTGACATCCAGCTGTGACACTCACCTGTGACATCACCCGTGACACTCACCCGTGACATCACCTGTGACACTCACCCGTGACATCCAACTGTGACACTCACCTGTGACACTCACCCGTGACATCACCTGTGACACTCACCCGTGACATCACCTGTGACACTCACATGTGACACTCACCTGTGACACTCACACGTGACACTCACACGTGACACTCACCCGTGACACTCACCCGTGACACTCACCCGTGACACTCACCCGTGACACTCACCCGTGACACTCACCCGTGACATCCAGCTGTGACACTCATCCGTGACATCCAGCTGTGACACTCACCCGTGACATCACCTGTGACACTCACCCGTGACACTCACCCGTGACATCACCTGTGACATCACCTGTGACATCACCTGTGACATCACCTGTGACATCCAGCTGTGACACTCACCTGTGACACTCACCCGTGACATCCAGCTGTGACACTCACCCGTGACACTCACCCGTGACCTCACCTGTGACATTACCTGTGACATCCAGCTGTGACACTCACCCGTGACACTCACCCGTGACACTCACCCGTGACATCCAGCTGTGACACTCACCCGTGACACTCACCTGTGACACTCACCCGTGACATCACCTGTGACATTCACCTGTGACACTCACCCGTGACACTCACCTGTGACACTCACCCGTGACACTCACCTGTGACACTCACCCGTGACATCACCTGTGACACTCACCTGTGACACTCACCTGTGACACTCACCCGTGACACTCACCCGTGACACTCACCCGTGACACTCACCTGTGACACTCACCCGTGACATCACCTGTGACACTCACCCGTGACACTCACCCGTGACACTCACCCGTGACACTCACCCGTGACACTCACCCGTGACACTCACCTGTGACACTCACCCGTGACATCACCTGTGACACTCACCTGTGACACTCACCCGTGACACTCACCCGTGACACTCACCCGTGACACTCATCCGTGACACTCATCCGTGACATCCAGCTGTGACACTCACCCGTGACATCACCTGTGACACTCACCCGTGACATCACCTGTGACACTCACCCGTGACATCACCCGTGACATCACCCGTGACATCACCCGTGACATCACCTGTGACATCACCTGTGACATCCAGCTGTGACACTCACCTGTGACACTCACCCGTGACATCCAGCTGTGACACTCACCCGTGACACTCACCCGTGACCTCACCTGTGACATTACCTGTGACATCCAGCTGTGACACTCACCCGTGACACTCACCCGTGACACTCACCCGTGACATCCAGCTGTGACACTCACCTGTGACACTCACCCGTGACATCACCTGTGACATTCACCTGTGACACTCACCTGTGACATCACCTGTGACACTCACCTGTGACACTCACCCGTGACACTCACCCGTGACATCACCTGTGACACTCACCTGTGACACTCACCTGTGACACTCACCCGTGACACTCACCCGTGACACTCACCCGTGACACTCACCCGTGACACTCACCCGTGACATCACCTGTGACACTCACCCGTGACATCACCTGTGACACTCACCTGTGACACTCACCTGTGACACTCACCTGTGACACTCACCCGTGACACTCACCCGTGACACTCACCCCTGACACTCACCTGTGACATCACCTGTGACATCCAGCTGTGACACTCACCCGTGACATCCAGCTGTGACACTCACCCGTGACCTCACCTGTGACATCACCTGTGACATCCAGCTGTGACACTCACCCGTGACCTCACCTGTGACATCCAACTGTGACACTCACCCGTGACACTCACCCGTGACATCCAGCTGTGACACTCACCTGTGACACTCACCCGTGACATCACCTGTGACACTCACCTGTGACATCCAGCTGTGACACTCACCCGTGACATCCAGCTGTGACACTCACCGTGACCTCACCTGTGACATCACCTGTGACATCCAGCTGTGACACTCACCCGTGACACTCACCTGTGACATCACCTGTGACATCACCTGTGACATCCAGCTGTGACACTCACCCGTGACATCCAGCTGTGACACTCACCCGTGACCTCACCCGTGACATCCAGCTGTGACACTCACCCGTGACCTCACCTGTGACATCCAACTGTGACACTCACCCGTGACACTCACCGTGACATCCAGCTGTGACACTCACCTGTGACACTCACCCGTGACATCACCTGTGACATCACCTGTGACACTCACCCGTGACACTCACCCGTGACATCCAGCTGTGACACTCACCCGTGACCTCACCCGTGACATCCAGCTGTGACACTCACCCGTGACCTCACCTGTGACATCCAACTGTGACACTCACCTGTGACACTCACCCGTGACATCCAGCTGTGACACTCACCTGTGACACTCACCGTGACATCACCTGTGACATCACCTGTGACATTCACCCGTGACACTCACCCGTGACACTCACCCGTGACACTCACCCGTGACACTCACCCGTGACACTCACCCGTGACATCACTTGTGACACTCACCTGTGACATCACCTGTGACACTGTTGTAAGAATTTTTAGTTCAAATTAATGAGAGATGATGGAGCGTACAATTTAGAATGTGGTCAGATTTAATTCTTGCAGAATGAAGCAAAGACAAACATGTCAAATGGAACAGGATAAAGTTTGCTTGGCAAAGTAAACAATACCTGATATTTTATGTCATGCAGTAAAGTCTGCAGGAGGAGTATCGTTCACACAACGCCCATGACAAGTTACCAGGTGCAGGATTCAGTCCATGGCAAGTTATGTCTATGTCTATGTTTGGATTAGCATGAAGGACATGACATGAGCAGGACTTGGAACACCAAGTAATTATTAACTATAGTTAATTATTCTGATCCTACAGAGTCCACTTCAAGAGGAACTTGAAGCGGCTCGTGTCCGAACTCTACATCAGAGATAACTGTCACCCCTTTAAGACCTCGGTCCTGGTCTGGGTCCAGGTCCCAGTGTGGATCAGTCTGTCGTTGGCTCTCAGAGACCTGAGTCTGGACTCCAGCCGTAAGTCACTTTAAAGCAACTAAAGCAGGACTAAAGCAGGTTGTAAGGGACCGATGGTCAAGCAATGGACACATAAGTAAAGTTTCCAAAAGATGGCTTTTGTTTAGCCAAAAACAATGGGCCCATAGATAAGGTCAAAAGACACAATAAACCAAAAACGCCACCACTAAACAAGACAGACGGCAATTAAATACAAACATTCATTTTTTTTTTCATTCATTCATTCATTCATTTTCTACCGCTTTGTCCCGTTAGGGGTCACGGGTGACTGGAGCCTATCCCAGCAGCTTTGGGCCTGAGGCGGGGTACACCCTGGACAGTGGCCAGTTAGTCGCAGGGCTGACATTTAGAGACAGACAGTGATGGACAAACATCACTCTCACATTCCTTCACTAGGGACACTTTAGAGTTGCCAATTAACCTGTACATGCATGTCTTTGGATGGTGGGAGGAGCCGGAGTACCCGGAGAGAACCCACGGTAACACGTGGAGAACATGCAGACTCCTCACAGAAAGACCGGAGACGGCCGAGAATGTTTGAGTCGGCCGGGTTTTGAACTCACGACCTTCTTGCTGTGAGGCAGAAGTGCTAACCACTCTGCCACATGCACCCTAAAATACAAACAGACCTACGCAATTAACACATGAGGGGACATATATACTGGGTGCTCAAGCCAGTAAAATGAGCAGAGGATGACAAACCTATAATATAAGCAGTGGTGTGCCTGAACGCATCATATTTTGGGCGAACATGAACTGAACGTGCGGTATTACTGCCTAATGAACGTAATTGTGAACGCGTTCATTCTGGTGTCTGAACGGCACGCTCTCTCAGGTTAACTTCGTTCAATAGGGTGCCAGATTTCTATAGAGCCTTCCAGGTGAAAACCCGGCTAAAACACACTGCAAACGGGTCTTAATATGTAGCGTAAAAACACCAAATCTGGCAACACCAGCCACAAGTGTCGCACCGCCGTCAGCCGTATGCGTAACGCGTCATCAAAAAAATAAAAAAATAAAAAGCATGGAGGCAACAGCAGCACGTAACAAGGCGTATGATCATTTAAAAGAATTGTATGATTGCACCTTAATGATTACTGTCCTGTTTTTCTTTTAATAATTTATTAAAAAAGACAATTCAAGCTGCAACTGCTACTAGTGCAGACTGTGGAGTGAATGGACGGCAACAAAGCATTAAAGCCACAATAGGGAAATGCTGTCCCCTCAATGCTAATGTAAACCCTGGTTGGATAAGGATTCAAAATTGTATATGAAGCTTCATTGTTAGAACTGATAAAATAAATGCTGTCTTTGATTCTACTGTATATGTGGCAAAAATTTTGAAAAATAATAGCTTGCAGCAACATATGGAAAAAAAGAACTAAGAAATAGTTCATTTTTGGAACTGTGAACTTAGTTCAAAATTTTGAAGTTTGAACTATGAACTGAACTAGTTCATTTTAAAATGTGTGAACTGAATTTTGAACTTGTTCTTGTAGAAAGTGAACTTTCCCAACACTGAATATAAGACAAAAAGCAACTACATAACTAAGTGCAATGTAAGATTTAACAGGAAATAATTAAAGGATAAATTAACATATTAATAAATCAGAAACTAATAACATGTAAATTATACAACTAAATTGAACCCTAAACCTCCCCACAACATGGCTCTTGGTGGTTCAGGTCAGGTGTTCAGCAGGACCTACCCAGGCAGTCAGATTTGGCCACCCAGCAGGAAACCAGGCTCCCCAGCATCAGTAAAGAAAAAGACAAGTTACTTAAATCCCAAAAATAGAATAAGTAAAGTTTGTATATGTGGTATAAAAGTAATTTGTATGTGTGATTCCACACTGGATATATGCATATATATACACTCACCTAAAGGATTATTAGGAACACCTGTTCAATTTCTCACTAATGCAAGACTCTAATCAACCAGTCACAGGGCAGTTGCTTCAGTGCATTTAGGGGCGTGGTCCTGGTCAAGACAATCTCCTGAACTCCAAACTGAATGTCAGAACGGGAAAGAAAGGTGATTCAAGCAATATTGAGCGTGTCATGGTTGTTGGTGCCAGACGGGCCGGTCTGAGTATTTCACAATCTGCTCAGTTACTGGGATTTTCACCCACAACCATTTCTATGTTTACAAAGAATGGTGTGAAAAGGGAAAAACATCCAGTATGTGTCAGTCCTGTGGCGAACATGCCTTGTTGATATTAGAGGTCAGAGGAGAATGGGCGACTGATTCAAGCTGATAGAGGCGAGCAACTTTGACTGAAATAACCACTTGTTACAACCGACGATGCAGCAAATCATTTGTGAAGCCACAACACGCACAACCTTGAGGTGGATGGGCTACAACAGCAGAAGATCCCACCGGGTACCACTCATCTCCTCTACAAATGGGAAAACTAGGCTACAATTTGCCTGGAATAAGACTGTAAAAATGTTGCCTGGTCTGATGAGTCTGATTTCTGTTGAGACATTCAGATGGTAGAGTCAGAATTTGGCGTAAACAGAATAAGAACATGGATCAATCATTGGCATCATTTAAATGTCACGGCCGACCTGAGCATTGTTTCTTACCATGTCCATCCCTTTATGACCTCCATGTACCCATCCTCTGATGTATACTTCCAGCAGGATAATGCACCATGTCACAAAGCTCGAATCATTTCAAATTGGTTTCTTGAACATGACAATGAGTTCACTGTATTAAAATGCCCCCCACAGTCACTAGATGTCAACCCAATAGAGCATCTTTGGGATGTGGTGGAACGGGAGCTTCGTGCCCTGGAAGTGCATCCCACAAATCTCTATCAACTGCAAGATGCTATTCAATCAATTTGGGCCAACATTTCTAAAGAATGCTTTCAGCATCTTGTTGAATGAATGCCATGCACAGTTTTTATTTATATATATATATATATATATATATATAGGGTTAGTGCACTGTGCACTGCCTGGATTGATTACAGGAAAGCATATGACTCAATGCCACACACATGGATCACCGAATGCTTGGAGATGTACATCAACAGAACTCTAAGAGACTTCATTGCAAACTTGATGAGGCTGTGGAAAACCAGCCTTGAGGCCAATGGCAAGCCACTTGCACAAGTATCCATCAAATGTGGCATATACCAAGGAGATGCTCTGTCCCCACTGCTGTTCTGCACAGGTCTGAACCCCCTCAGCCAAATAATCAACAAGACTGGCTATGGATACCGACTCAGGAATGGGGCTACCATCAGTCACCTCCTCTACATGGATGACATCAAGCTATACGCTAAGAGCAAGCGGGACATCGACTCACTGATCTTCACCACCAGGATCTACAGCTCTGACATTGGGATGTCATTCGGGCTTGAGAAGTGTAGTCGAATAGTGACAAAGAGAGGGAAGGTAGTCCACACAGAAGGGGTCTCACTACCAGAAGGAACAATAGCAGACATTGAGGATGGTTACAAGTACCTTGGAATACCACAGGCAAATGGCAACCTTGAAGAGGTAACAAGGAAAACAGCAACTGCCAAATACCTCCAACGAGTAAGGCAAGTCCTAAGAACTCGGCTCAATGGCAAGAACAAGGCACGGGCAATAAACAGCTATGCCCTGCCCATGATCAGATACCCTGCAGGAATAATAAGGTGGCCAAAGGAAGAGATACAGACCACAGACGTTAAGACACAAAAGCTCCTCACCATGCATGGAGGGTTCCATCCCAAATCCAGCACCCTGAGACTGTACGCTAGCCGTAAGGAAGGCTGTGGACTAGTGAGTGTGAGAGCCACTATCCAGGATGAAACATCCAAGATCCACAAGTACATCAAAGATAAGGCCCCGACAGATGACGTGCTTAGTGAATGTCTCAGGCAATGGGGAACAGAGGAAGAGGAGCTGGAGGAGGGACCATCATGGAAGGACAAACCCCTACATGGGATGTACCACCGGAACATAACTGAAGTGGCTGATATCAAGAAATCCTACCAATGGCTAGAACGGGCCGGACTGAAGGACAGCACAGAGGCACTCATCATGGCTGCACAGGAACAAGCCCTGAGCACCAGAGCAATAGAGGCCCAGATCTACCACACCAGACAAGACCCAAGGTGTAGGCTGTGCAAACAGGCCCCTGAGACAATCCAACACTTAACTGCAGGCTGTAAGATGCTGGCAGGGAAAGCATAGTGTACAGGAACATCTGCACGGAGTCACGGACTGGAAACCCCGAGGTCAAAGTGGGAAACACCTCCAAAGGTGGTAGAGAATGACCGAGCCAAGATCCTGTGGGACTTCCAGATCCAGACTGACAGAATGGTAATGGCGAACCAACCAGACATCGTGGTGGTGGACAAACAGCAGAGGAAAGCCGTTGTGGTTGATGTGGCAATACCATGTGATTGCAACATCAGGAAAAAGGAACATGAGAAATTAGAGAAATACCAAGGGCTCAGGGAAGAGCTAGAAAAGACTTGGAAGGTGAAGGCGACATTGGGGGGCAGTGACCCCCAAACTGGAAGAGTGGCTACAGCAGATCCCTGGAAGAACACCAGACATCTCGGTCCAGAAAAGTGCAGTACTAGGAACAGCAAAGATACTGCGCAGAACCCTCAAGCTCCCAGGCCTCTGGTAGAGGACCCGAGCTCGAAAGATGAGACCACCCGCGGAGGGTGAAGGACAAAGTTTTTAATATATATATATATATTCTCTGGCCTGAAAAAATCCCAAATTCTGCCAGGGTATGTAAATTTATGAGTACAACTGTAAGTCAGAAACATTTGTTGTTCAACAGTCCCCAATCTTTACAGTATAGTGTCATACTTCTCAGAAAGCTCAGTTGCAGTTTTGTTATAGGAATATTTTATATCCATATATTTAACCAGAGAGACACGGAGACCGATTATAATTTAACAAGCAATGGTCAAGTTTTAATCCTTGCAAGGAGAAGCAAAGCAGACACAGTTACAAGGGAACGGCGGGAGGTTTGCTTAAAGATGTAAACATAACATGGGATTATATACAACACAGTGAGGCCTTGGTGAGAGGCGTTCACAATGGTCCAGGAGAAAGAGTCCCGTGACAAGCCATGTCTCAGTCTTGTTATGTCTACTTCCTGCTTGGATTAGAGCGAAGGACATGACATGAATTTGACATGACCTGAGGAGAACTATAAGCCCCCAGTAACTCTAAACATAAGAATTAAAATTATTATAACAAGTTTAGAGGATGTTGAGACTATTACGTTGTCTCATTTAAAATTAGTATCCACCTCATCCACTCAGCAATATTTAAGAATGAAATATTACTTAAATTAAATTTTTACACTGGTTTTAAACTTGTTTAAACTTGTCAAATGTAATCTAAAACAATCCAGTATAATCTCATCTGAATCAATTTTTTTCCACAGAGCTGTACCCGGCGCTGGCTGAAGGAGGTGCTCTCTGGTTCAACGACCTCACAGTCCCAGACTCAACCTGGATCTTACCGGTTTTACTGGGCTTTACCAACATCCTGCTGGTGGAGGTCAGTACTGCAGCTGGGTTTAGTTGGATTAGAATAAAGTTTTAGTCAGATCTGACCTGGTTCTACTTGGTTTTCCTGTAGTTGGCGTCTCTCCAGAGGCCGGTTTCATCTGAGTCTCAGAGGCTGATCTTGAACACGTTCAGAGCCGTCTCTGTCCTGATGGTCCCAGTAGCAGCCCATGTCCCAGCGGTAAATACAGACGAGCCCAAGACCAGTTAGTTTAAACTGAGAAATGTCTTTTTGAGGACTATGGAATGGCAAAAGTGAACCTACTCAGAAATAGACTCAATTTGCTATGCTATCTGTTACGGTGTTGCCGTGGTAATGACCAAAACCTGCCATATAAGGACAATAGGAACTCTGTGTAATGAGCTCTTTTGAGAAACCAAACATTGTTTGTTGTAAACTGATGAAATTTGGCAGAAACCTTACATTGGGGACCCTAAGTGAAAAAGTTTCCGGGAAACCTGACCTATGCACAGATGTGTTGCCATGGCAACACTTCAAAATTCTAAAATATATGGGAATATATAGTTCTTTACAATCTACTTGGATGTTTACCTCAAGTTTATCTCCCTGACTCTCCTTTGACATGTTGTCGGTATATGTCAGGAACAGTGGTTGGTTTTATTGACAAGGACCGAGCTAACACTGATTATTGCTAATATTTAAAACTACAGTTATTGTTGCATGTGACACTGAAGCAAACGAAGAGAAGAACAACTGAAGAGAAAGCATGGCTTCAGCTCTTCAGAGACCCACTAGGTCAACCTGAGAATGCTAAAACACAGTCTGTGTCTGAAATGGGTCTTTCCAGACAAACAGAGGCAGCTGAGTTTGAGATCAACCAGGGCCCTGTACTACAAACTCAGCTGTCCTCAAAGGAGTGTCCTTTGTCTTTGAGGTGGAGGTGGACTCAGACTCAGGTCCAGGATTGTCTCTTCTGTGCTGATACATCCTCTTGTGAAGCTGTTGTTTAGTTTCTCCAACAGAACTGTCCCTGCACTCTTCACTGAACTGTATAAACTACATGACTCTGTTTGTGGGGGTCTTGTCTTTAGGATGGACCAGTTTTTGACGCAGAGTGTTCCTGGTTTAAAGTGGACTGGAATGTTGATTGATTGATTGATTATTCTTTATTGTCATTACACATGTACAAGTACACTGCATGAAATTGTACGGTGCTTAACGGTGCAACATATTACATTTGTACATAGATAGGACACACAAAGGTTGCAGACCACACCAATGCAGCCGCAGTGAGGCAAATGGGATCTTCGAATTGAAATAAGGCATTGTACAAACATAGCAGACATCAACATCAAGGGGCTAGGGGGGGGCAAGGGGCTAGAGTACAGGGTCAGAGGGTCAGACAGATGTAAACTGCAGACTCTTGGTTTGGGCTTGGTGTTAGGATAGCATTCCAAGGCTTCAGGGGGGGCGATGAATAGGCCTCGGTTGAAGTGAGAGTCAGAGGCCTTGGCTGGGAGGACGGGAAGTCTCAAGCAGATAAGATAAGACCCCAGCTGCCGGCTAGACTACTAAACGAGGGAAAGGGTGGGGTGGGGTGAGGAACTGAAACAGCAGACAAAAAAAGATTTTTTTTATAGTTAATATATTTGGATTTTTGGTAATTTCTCCGAATCGTGATCAATCAGTTCTGGTCCTCAGCGTCAGTTGCATGCATCCATGTCGTGGAGTAACCTTGATGTATCCTTCATGGTCAGACCAGAAACACTACGAAGCAGCTCACCGACCAATCTCTCGATGATGTCCACTCTTTTCTGAGTGTCCTCTGATCGGGCTAAGAATCAGCTCTTTGATTCGTGTGCGCCATTGATGTAACCCCTTCACTTCAGTTAAGCCGCACAGTAGCTCTCCGGTCTGTCTCCCGGTGTTATGAACTCTTTTCTGTATGTCCACAGTCCGCGCTGAGAGGTCTCGGGTCAGCTCCTCGGATTGTGCATCTCTTTGATCTCTCTTTCCCTTTCAAACTGTCACCCACTTCACCGAAGCACTTTTTAATTTCAGCAGACAGCGGCTGGGTAGATTTAAAGGCAGCTGTCTTACATATTTTCTGATATTTGAAAGCATTCCCCAGACCAATGAGCAGGAATCCATCTATCATAAATCCAAACATATATATATATATATATATATATATATATTTATATATCCTCGACGTCCTCCACGGACAGGGCTTCCAAACACAGAACACGCCAGTCCTTCCAGGCGTCCTGTGTGTAGCCTGCTCCAAAGGGGCAAGTGGGTTCCCCTGGAGCACCCTTCTTTTGTGAAAAAATAGTGTCGGTAGCGCTCAGAGACCAGGTAATAAGATCCATATGGATTCTTAGCAGTCCAGCAGGCAGTAAAGTTCAAGAATAACTGAGAAAAATGACGACACGAGACACGAGATGAGACAGAAAAAGCTTATGCAGATAGCAGAGAGCAGGGAGCAGAGGGAAGACACGTCTGCCTTGTCTGAAGTCTGGAAGTGGAATCAAGTGGAATGTTGTGTTTGTAGAAAATCCTTTAAAGTTTTTCAGTTAAACCAGACACATAAGGGATAACTACACCCTTCCCTTTTGTCCCTGGTTCCTGTCTGTTTCTGTGTCCTCTTGGTTTTGTTTCATCTACATTTACATTTATTCATTTGGCAGATGCTTTTATCCAAAAAGACTTACATTGTTCTACAGTAATCACCAGTGTTACAGCCACTGGAGGCAAGGTGGGTTAAGTGTCTTGACCAAGGACACAACGACAGTATGAACTGTGGGGAGAGTGAGGATTGAACCGCCTACCCTCTGGTTGTAGGCCCTAGTCCCAAATGGACTAGGGTTCTTCATCTCGGACCTCATCTCTAATTCCAAGAGACTTTATCAATTCTGAGATCAACAGGTAAGAGAGCCGAGCTTTATCTCTAGAGGGAGGAGTTTCCCTGAAACTAACTCTGATTGGACCAGGCTGCTCTGGTCTCATATTAGATTAGCGCTGAAAGGACAGTGAGACTCCTCATGTGAGAGTCGTTAAAGGGTCAGGAGAGTCGTTAGCGACACTGTTCCATTCAGGTGTTCTAGAGTCAACCTGTTTTTGTTTAAGTTTCAGAACACTGCTGTAAATACTAGGCACTATGAATCTGAGGCCACCTCCTCTGTTCTTTTTACAGTGCATGTCCCTGTACTGGTTTTGCTCCAGTCTGGTCGGACTTGGACACAACCTGTTCCTTCGGTCCACTTTGGTCCAGAGACTGCTCCGGGTCCAGACCAAGTCCAGGTCTCCGTATAAAGACTTGTACTCAGCCTTTGTCTCCAAATACCTCCAAAAGACCGGGTCTGGACTGGGCTGACCCAAGACTCTGGTCCCTGAGCGACTCCAGACCTGATCCTGCCGAGTCCGAGGAAGATCCAACTGAACCAGACTCCTGTACAAATATGGAATAAAAAATCCAAATTTCTTTATTTGCTTTTTGTTGTAGCAAAACCTCTGAAGACTATTTAATAAAAACATATTTCAAAATAAATACAAATAATGCAAAGGCCTTTCTCTTCAGGGTTAGGGTTAGGGTTAGGCTCCTCTACTGAGCTCCAGAAACAAGACGGACTTCTTTTCTGATGTAAATGTGATTAGAGCATAACTGTAACAGGGGTTCTGGTGTTAGTTTTTCTAATTTACATATAAAATAAAAATCTGTCTCAAACTGTGACATATGAAAAAAATAAACAGTAGGAGTTGGATTTAAGTCTGTTTTTCATAAATCATGTCTTCCTGGACCTGGACTTCCTCCCTCTGTTGGGACAGAACAATAACTGGAAGTACCACTGAACACTTCCTGTTTACACCAGAGACAGAACATGGCCCACAGTTTGTCCCAATTCTGTCCCAGTCCTGTTCCAGGCCTAGTTTAGACCTGGTTTAGGAGACACTTCATTGTTATCTGAAAAAGGAGGAGGAGCCTCAGTGATTTCCAAAGCCCTGAGTCCTGCTAAAAACCAGCATGAACCTGATCAAAACCGAGTCCTCTCAGATCCTCTCAGGTATAGTTCTGCTTTTAATATTTGTCACATATTTTAAAGGTTAAATGGTTTAATCAGAGTCTGGTGCAAAGTAGTTTGAGTGTTCATAAGTGTTCAGATTTTAAATTCTTTACATTAAAACTTTTGTTATTATTCAGTTCTGGTCTAGTTTTAATCAGTTTTTATCTTGATTTAACATCGCCCCACCTCATTTTATTTTAGGTTCTGGATTATTTTAAATTAACTCAGGTTTTTGACCCATTTTAAATCCATGTCAAACGTCCAAATATGGAAAAAGTAAAAGTGCAAAATGAAGGGTTAGGGAAAAAAATTTTTGTTCCCAAAAGTGTAATATAGCTTATTTTTAAACCTTTTCTAAGCAACACATGCATAATAGATCCTACAGACTTGTTATAGTTATGCTCAGAAGTTTACCTGACATTCTGTCATTATTTCTTTATTTACTTGCCATTTTTCAGAAAATATAAATGATATTGTTTCTCTTATTCATAGTTAGTGTTTGGGTAAAGCCAAACACTAACTAACTCTGTGTAAACTACCCAAAAGTTTACATACCCCAGTTATTTGGATCCCCTACAGCTAATCTTCCTGTGGTCCATTTTAAAAAATAAAAGTTCACAGTTTACATAATTACATGATAATACATATTTAAAAATCTTTACATTGCAATATGTTCAAATTAAATACTATATTCCAAGAACCTGTTTGATGGTTTGAGAACACTTTTCACATTTTTTTTCACATTTAAATAAGTTAATTTGTACAATACATTTAATTAAGCAAAACAGTCTCTTCTTAAATAGATTGTGTCATATATTTGTTAAACAGTACACAGTGAAGACAGTGAAGACAGTGAAGATGATATGGGCATGTTTCTCCTACCATGGTGTTGGGCCTATTTATCACACACCAGGATCATGGATCAGTTTGCATTTGTCAAAATACTTGAATGTCCTGTTGTCTGAAGCTGAAGAGGACGTGCTCTTGAAATGTTTGTTTCAACAAGACAATGACCCAAACGCACAGTAAACCAGCAAAGTCTTGGTTCCAAACCAACAAAATTAAGGTTATAGGGTGACCAGCCCAATCCCTGGAACTTAATCCAATCGAGAAGTTGTTTCTGAAGAAAAAACAAGAACTGTAAATGAATTGTGAAATGTTGTTAAAGAATCATGAAGTGGGATAACAGCTGAGAGGTGCCACAAGTTGGTGCCACACAGATGTGAAGCAGTTTAAAAAAACTGGTCATACAACTAAATATTAGTTTAGTACGGAGCCCCTCTGGTCACACTATGTCAAAAAATATATATATATATGTAACTAAGTCGTGGCCTCAAGATAAGTAATGTGAAACACTCAATAATTAATAAACCAGTCTGCACACTACTATAGACTATCTTAAAATCATAATCAGAAATACTTTATTGATCTTTATTGATCTTTATTGATATCGATAACCCAGGGGACAATTGTTGTGTCACAGTTGATGTGCACATCAAGACATTTAAAGAAATATCAATAATAATATAAGTTGGTAAATAAACAAGTAGCCTATATACATGTAAAAAGTATAAATATATGCTATAAAATATAAATAAGAGTTATAAAAGACCATGGATATGCAGCCTACAAGATTTACATTACTGTATTAACAGAATTGATTGTGATGAACAGTACTAGTAAATAAATAGAAGCAGAACTGCAGCAAACTATATTACACTGAATATTAAAACAGATAATATTGCACAGAATGTGAAGTATTACATTGCACTACAGTACAGGGTCCATTTAAATAACAAAGGTTATCGATGTCAATAAAGATCAATAAAGTATTTCTGATTATGATTTTAAGATAGTCTATAGTAGTGTGCAGACTGGTTCATTAATTATTAAAGTGTTTCACATTTTGGAAAAGCATGTCTGTGTAGCCTACGATAAAACGTCAGCAGAGGGCGTTGTAGGCTTAGGTCACCTCCATCTGGCTGTATGTATGAGCCTTATGGGTGGCAGAGTTAGCGTGCATGCTTTCGGGAGAAAAGCTGCTCCATTGTGCATTCTCCTTTTATATTCATTCATATTTACTTATCTCGTGGCCACGACTTAGTTACATATATATTTTTTTTGACATAGTGTGACCAGAGGGGCTCCGTAGTTTAGGGATTCACAGGACTGCTATTTTTTTAAACACACCCCTTTCAACTAATTGCCCAATTGCACAGCCTTAAGAGCGTGTATATCATGAATGCTGGGTCTGTTTTCTGAATCTACTGCACCTACTGCTGGTAACTTGTTTGACACTTATCAATAAAAATATACTAAAAACCTGGATTGTTCTGGTTAGTCACATTGTACTGCTGTCACATACTTTTTGTTGCCACTGTAACTAAAAGTGGTGTGTCATTGCTTTAGGGTTGGAAAAGAAGCAAGATAAAGAGTATGAACCATTTTAAGAAATTGATAATGATATACTATAATATAAAGGACGTTATAAACACAATGCTCTGTCCCTCAGAGTCTGCTCTAGTCCTGGTCTAGTCCTGCTCTATTTGCGGTTTAGTCTTTGGTTTAGTCCGGTCTTCAGAGATGTCAGTTCTGCGTGGACTCCTCGTGGCCCTGGTCCTGGTGTTGGCCCGGTCCGACCCAGTCGTGGCCCCGTCGGGGGAAGGACAACCCTGTGCTAGACAAGACCAAGACCAGACTAAGACCCAGACCTGGTCCCAAAACCTGTTAAACATAAACTGTAAATTGGGTAAAAAGGTAAAAAATTACTAAAATTTAAAGAAATGTGTCCATTTTCTTATGAAATTATTAAAATAGCTGGAAATTTTTTTAAATCTTTAAAATATATGTAAAGTAAGTAAAATTAAAAGCTTAAATGTACTGATTTCTTTCTTGTATATATTTGTATACATTTTTTTTTACTTTTAACAAGGAAAAAAACACATGAACAGAATATAAAGAATAAATAAAACAAATGAAGAAACACAGCACAGCACAGGACAAATAAAAATGTAGAAACTACTAATGAACTAATAGTCAAATAAAATAGCTAAAGGCAAGGCAAGGCAATTTTATTTCTGTAGCACAATTCATACACTGGCTAACTCAAAGTGCTTTAGAGAAAAGACAATTTACAAGATTTCGATTTAGAATCGTAAGTAAAATTAAAAACATTATAAAAGAAGAAGAAAAAAAAATGCTTTAAGTTGTAGTGTAGGCGGAGCTAAAGAGGAAGGTTTTTAACCTTGAACATTGTTAAAGTTGAGGCTGTTCCAGGTTTTTGCTGAAACTTAAAGCTGCTTGACTCTGTTTAGTTCTAACTCTGGGCTCGAGCAGAAGCCTGTCCCAGATGTTCTCAGAGTCCGAGGAGGCTCATAAGGAACTAGCATTTCAGAAATATATTCAGAGACTTGTAAAGCAGCAGTGCTGTTTTAAAGTCTATTCTCTGAGCAACAGAGACATTATTCCTTTGACTCTGGAAATGTTTTTAAGGTGATAAAATGCAGATGATATAGTTGACTTAATGTGACTCTGGAAATTTAAGTCTGAGTCCATGATGACCCCTAGATTTATAACTTGATTTTTCAATTTTAGAGAAAAACACTCGAGGTGACTGCTGACACAAAAAATAATAAAAATTATCATTATAAAATTTAACAATCTGTCAGCCTCTTCTCCAATCTGGGACTTCTGACTGGAGCTGAGGGGAGTGTTCTCTCCCAGGGCCTTAGGTTGATAAATGGTTTATTATAGCGAAAAGTCCTAATCGCTGATAGTAGTCTTGATGTCAAGGCTTTTGGAGCTGGTCTGGGAGGAGGCTGAGGAGGGTCGACAAAGGGTGCTTTGGAACAAAGTGGATGATAGTACCTGGGCTAT
>JALDNG010002526.1:0-35873 GCA_024349245.1 Neodontobutis hainanensis | reverse complement strand
AGTAGTACAGACTGTAGACTTGCATTAGAACAGACTGTAGATGTGCAGTAAAACAGACTGTAGAGCAGTTAGAACAGACTGTAGATGTTCAGTAGAACAGACTGTAGACATACAATAGAACAGACTGTAGATGTGCATTTTAGAACAGACTGTAGACATACAGTAGAACAGACTGTAGATGTGCAGTAGTACAGACTGTAGACGCATTAGAACAGACTATAGCGCATTAGAACAGACTGTAGACTGTGCAGTAGAACAGACTGTAGACGTGCACTAGAACAGACTGTAGATGAGCAGTAGTACAGACTGTAGACTTGCATTAGAACAGACTGTAGATGTGCATTAGAACAGACTTTAGAAGTGCAGTAGTAGAGACTGTAGATGTGCAGTAGAACAGACTGTAGAGGTGCAGTTAAACAGACTGTAGAGGTGCAGTTGAACAGACTTTAGAGAAGCAGTAGTACAGACTCTAGATTGGATTTAGAACAGACTGTAGATGAGCTTTAGAACAGACTGTAGACCAGTAGAACAGACTGACAAAAAGAGACTGTAGACGACCATTAGAACAAACTGTAGATGTGCAGTAGAAGAGACTGTAGAAGTGCATTAGTAGAGAATGTTGACAATTATTAGAACAGACTGTAGACATGCAGTAGAACAGAATCTAGACAATTATTAGAACAGACTGTAGACATTCAGTAGAACAGACTGTAGATGTGCATTAGAAGAGACTGTAATTAAACAGACTATAGTCGTGCAGTAGAACAGACTGTAGACGTACAATAGAACAGACTGTAGAGGTGCAGTTGAACAAACTGTAGACGTGCAATTTAACAGACTTCAGAGCTGCAGTAGTACAGACTCTAAATTGGCTTTAGAATAGACTGTAGAATGTCCAGTAGAACAGACTGTAGATGTGCAGTAGAACAGACTGTAGATGTGCAGTTAGACAGACTTGTAGACATGCAGTAGAACAGACTGTAGATGTGCAGTAGAACAGACTGTAGAGGTGCAGTTGAACAGACTGTAGATGTGCATTAGAACAGACTGTAGATGAGCAGTAGAACAGACTGTAGACTTGCATTAGAACAGACTGTAGATCCAGTTAGAACAGACTGTAGATGTGCACAGTAGAACAGATTGTAGATGTGCATTAGAACAGACTGTAGATGTGCATTAGAAGAGACTGTAGACAATTATTAAAACAGACAATAGCAGTAGAACAGACTGTAAACAAGCAGTAGAACAGACTGTAGACAAGCAGTAGAACAGACTGTAGATGTGCAGTAGAACAGACTGTTGAGGTGCAGTAGATACAGACTGTAAAGCCAGTAGAACAGACTGTAGAAGTGCAGTAGAACAGACTGTAGATATGCAGTAGAACAGACTGTAGATTGTGCATTAGAACAGACTGTATACCTGTAGAACAGACTGTAGATGTGCAGTTAGAACAGACTGTAGAGCAGTTATTAAAAATAGACTATAGTCTGCAGTAGAACAGACTGTGTCACTGCAATTAGAACAGACTGTAGAGTGCAGTTGAAGAGACTGTAGATGTGCATTAGAACAGACTGTAGATGTGCATTAGAACAGACTGTATACAATTATTATAACAGACTGTAGACGCGCAGTAGAACAGACTGTAGATGTGCAGTAGAACAGACTGTAGATGTGCAGTAGAACAGACTGTTGAGGTAGTAGATATGACTGCAAACGACTGTAGCATTAGAACAGACTGTAGAAGTGCAGTAGAACAGACTGTAGATGTGCAGTAGAACAGACTGTAGATGCATTAGAACAGACTGTATTATTAGAACAGACTGTATACCTGCAGTAGAACAGACTGTAGATGTGCATTAGAAAAGAGTGTAGACGTTTATTAAAACAGACTATAGTCGTGCAGTAGAACAGACTGTAGACATGCAGTAGAAAAGACTGTAGAGGTGCAGTTGTACAGACTTTAGACGTGCAGTAGTTCAGACTGTAGATGAGCAGTAGTACAGACTGTAGACTTGCATTAGAACAGACTGTAGATGTGCATTAGAACAGACTGTAGATGTGCAGTAGTACAGAATGTTGATAATTATTAGAACAGACAGTAGATGTGCAGTAGAACGGACTCTAGTCAATTATTAGAACAGACTGTAGACGTCCAGTAGAACAGATTGTAGATGTGCATTAGAACAGACTGTAGATGTGCATTAGAAGAGACTGTAGACAATTATTAAAACAGACAATAGTCGTGCAGTAGAACAGACTGTAAACAAGCAGTAGAACAGACTGTAGACAAGCAGTAGAACAGACTGTAGATGTGCAGTAGAACAGACTGTTGAGGTGCAGTAATACAGACTGCAAACGAGCATTATACAGACTGTAGAAGTGCAGTAGTACAGACTGTAGATATGCAGTAGAACAGAATGTAGACGTTTATTAGAACAGACTGTATACCTGCAGTAGAACAGACTGTAGATCTGCATTAGAAAAGACTGTAGACGTTTATTAAAAATAGACTATAGTCGCAGTAGAACAGACTGTAGACGTGCAATAGAACAGACTGTAGAGGTGCAGTTGAAGAGACTGTAGATGTGCATTAGAACAGACTGTAGATGTGCATTAGAAGAGACTGTATACAATTATTATAACAGACAATAGTCGCGCAGTAGAACAGACTGTAGACAAGCAGTAGAACAGACTGTAGATGTGCAGTAGAACAGACTGTTGAGGTGCAGTAATACTGACTGCAAACGAGCATTATACAGACTGTAGAAGTGCAGTAGTATTGACTGTAGATGTGCAGTAGAACAGAATGTAGACGTTTATTAGAACAGACTGTATACCTGCAGTAGAACAGACTGTAGATGTGCATTAGAAAGAGTGTACAGACTATAGTTGCAGTAGAACAGACTGTAGACGTGCAATAGAACAGACTGTAGAGGTGCAGTTGAACAGACTGTAGATGTGCATTAGAACAGACCGTAAATGTGCGTAGAACAGACTGCAGAGCAACAGTAGTACAGACTCTAGATTGGCATTAGAACAGACTGTAGACGTGCAGTAGAAGAGACTGTAGAGGAGAAGTAGAACAAACTATAGAGGTGGAGTAGTAAGGACTGTTATTGGGCATTAGAACAGACTGTAGAGCAATAGAACAGACTATAGATGTGCAGTAGAACAGACTAAGGATGCTGCAGAAGAATAGACTTAAAGGTGCATTAGTAGAGACTGTAGATGCAGCATTAGATACAGACTGTATATGAGTATTAGAATAGACTGTAAACATGCTTTAGAACAGACTTTAGTGGTGCAGTAGTACAGACTGCAGACTTGCATTAGAATAGACGGTAGATGTGCAATAGAACAGACTGTAGACATACAATAGAAGAGACTGTAGAGGTGCAGTTGTACAAACTTCAGAGCAGCAGTAGCACAGACTCTAGATTGTTTTAGACAGACTGTAGTCGAGCATTAGAAATGACTGTAAACGTCCAGTAGAACAGACAATGTGCAGAAGAATAGACTCTAGAGGTGCATTACTACAGACTGTAGATGAGCATTAGAACATACTCTATATGAGTATTAGAAAACACTGTAGAAATGCTTTAGAACAGACTGTAGAGATGCAGTTGTATAGTCTGTTGTAGACAAGCATTAAAACAGACTGTAGAAGTGCAGTACTTCAGACTGTAGATCTACAGTAGTAAAGACTATAATATATAGAAAAGACTATAGCGGTGCAGTAGTACAGAATGTCGACATTTATTATTGCCCTTCTACTGTCTCTTCTACAGTCTGCGTCTACTGTCTGTATTACTGCACTCTACAGTCTGTACTAAAGCACATCTACAGTCTGTTCTAATGCTCGCCACAGTCTATTCTTATGCAGGTCTAGTCTTTACTACTGCACATCTACAGTCTGTTCTAATGGACGCTACATTCTGTTCTAATGCTCATCTACAGTCTGTTCTATTGCATCTACAGTCTTTTCTACTGCACATCAACAGTCTGTTCTAATGCGCCTAAAGAGTCTGTACAACTGCACCTCTACAGTCTGCTAATGCCATTTTACAGTCTGTACTATTGCTCTACTGCACTCTATTCTACTGCACGTCTACAGTCATTTTTACTGCACATCTACAATCTGTTCTAATTGTCAGTCTGTTCTACAATCTACAGTCTGTACTACTTCTGCTCACAGTCTGTTCAACTGCACGTCTACAGTCTGTTCTAACTGCACCTCTACAGTCTGTACTACTGCACATCTACAGTCTGTAATAAATGCATGTCTACAGTGTTTTCTTAAAACTAATATACAGTCTGTTCATTAATGCTCATCTACAGTCTGTACTACTGCAGCTCTAGAGTCTATTCTTTTGCACATTGTCAGTTTGTTCTACGGACGCTTACAGTCATTTCTATTGCTCGCTTAAAGTCTGTTCTAAGGTAATTCTAGAGTTTGTACTACTGCTGCTCTGATTTCTGTTCACCTGCACGTCTACAGTCTGTTTTACTGCATATCTACAATCTGTTCTAATTGTCAGTCTGTTCTACTGACGTTTACAGCCTGTTCTAAAGCTCATCTACAGTCTGTTTTAAAGCCAATCTAGAGTCTGTACAACTGCTGCTCTGACATCAGTTCAAATGCACATCTATAGTCTGTTGAACTGGACGTCTACAGTCTGTTTTACTGCACATCTACAGTCTGTTCTAATGCACATCTACAGTCTGTTCTAATGCAAGTCTACAGTCTGTACTACTGCTCATCTACAGTCTGTCTTACTGCACATCTACAGTCTGTTCTGATAAACGTCTACAGTCTGTTCTACTGCACATCTACAGTCTGTACTAACTGCACCTCTACTGTCTGTTCTACTGGCTGTCTACAGTCTGTTCTAATGCCATTTTACAGTCTGTACTACTGCTCTACTGCACTTCTACAGTCTGTTCTACTGCACGACTATAGTCTGTATAAATAAATGTCTACAGTCTTTTCTAATGCACAACTACAGTGTGTTCTTGTGGAAGTCTACAGTCTGTTCTAATAATTGTCTAGAGTCTGTTCTACTGCACGCCTACAGTCTCTTCTAATAATAGTCAACATTCTGTACTACAGCACCTCTACAGTCTCTTCTACTGCACATCTACAGTTTGTTCTAGTGGTCGTCTACAGTCTGTACTACTTCACCTCTACAGTCTGTTGTAAAGCATGTCTACAGTCTTTTCTAATACTAATGTACAGTCTGTTCTAATGCTCGTGTAAAGTCTTAACTACTGCACCTCTACAGTCTATTATTCTGCACATCGTCAGTCTTTTCTAATGCACATCTACAGTCTGTTCTAATGGACAACTACAGTCTGTTCTAATGCACGTCTATAGTCTGTTCTAATGCTCGTCCACAGTCTGTTCTAATGCAGGTCTTTAGTCTGTACTATTGCACATCTACAGTCTGTTCTACTGCGTAAACAGTCTGTTATAATGCTTGTCTACAGTCTGTTCTATTGCTGCCTACAGTCTCTTAAAATGCTACTTTACAGTCTGTAACTCTGCTCTACCGCATTTTGTTCTACTGCAGTCTACAGTCTTTTGTATAAACGCCTATAGTCTATTCTAATGCATATCTACAGTCTGTACTTCTGCACTTCTAAAGTCTATTCTAATGATCATCAACAGTCTGTTCTAATGCAAGTCTACAGTCTGTGCTACTGCTCATCTACAGTCTGTACTACTGCACTTCTAAAATACAGTCTGTTCTAATGCTCATCTGCAGTCTGTAACTACTGCACCTCTACAATCTGTTCTAAAGCAAATGTCTATAGTGTTTTCTAATACTCATATACAGTCTGTTCTAATGCTCGCCTACAGTCTGAACTACTGCAACTCTACAGTCTGTTATAAAGCATATCTACAGTGTTTTCTAATACTTATATACAGTCTGTTCTAATGCTCTCTACAGTCTGTACTACTGCACCTCTATAGTCTATTCTTCTGCACTTTGTCAGTCTGTTCTACTGCACGTTACAGTCTGTTCTAATGCTTGCCACAGTCTGTTCTAATGCAGGTCTTTAGTCTGTACTACTGCACATCTACAGTCTGTTCTACTATACAGTCTGTTCTAATGCTCTCTACAGTCTGTTCTAATGCTCGTCTACAGTCTCTATAAACAGTCTACAGTCTGTAACTACTGCTCATCATTGGTCTGTTCTACTGCAGGTCTACAGTCTTTTAATAAAGTCTATAGTCTATTCTAATGCTATCTACAGTCATTACTTCAAGTCTATAAGTCTATTCTAATGATCATCATTTACAGTCTGTTCTAATGCAAGTCTACAGTCTGTACTACTGCTCATCTACAGTCTGTTCTACTGCTCTTCTACAGTCTGTTCTAATGCTCATCTGCAGTCTGTACTACTGCACATCTACAGTCTGTTCTAAAGCTTGTCTAGAGTGTTTTCTAATACTCATATACAGTCTGTTCTAATGCTCGTCTACAGTCTGAACTACTGCACCTCTACAATCTGTTCTAAAGCATGTCTACAGTGTTTTCTAATACTCATATAGAGTCTGTTCTAATGCTGCTGCTCTACAGTCTGAACTACTGCACCTCTACAGTCTGTTCTAAAGCAATGTCTACAGTCTTTTCTAATAGTCATGTACAGTCTGTTCTAATCCTCGTGTAAAGTCTCAACTACTGCAACTCTTCAGTCTATTCTTCTGCACCTCGTCAGTCTGTTCTACTGCACATCTACAGTCTATTCTAATGGACATCTACTGTATGTTCTAATGAAAGTCTACAGTCTGTACAACTGCTCATCTACAGTCTGTTCTACTGCACGTGTACAGTCTGTTTTATTGCTAATCTACAGTCTGTTCTACTGCATTTTACAGTCTGTTCTAATACAAGTCTACAGTCTCTACTACTGCTCATTTACAGTCTGTTCTACTACACATCTACAGTCTCTACTACTGCACTTCTAAAGTCTGTTCTTAAGCAGATCTACAGTCTCTTCTAATGCTCGTCTACAGTCTGTACTACTGCATTTCTATAGTCTATTCTTCTGCACATTGTACAGTCTGTTCTAATGGAATGTTCTACAGTCTGTTCTAATGCTCGTCTTACAGTTCTACTGCTCTCTACAGTCTGTTCTAATAAGTCTACAGTCTGTACTACTGTCACATCTACAGTCTACTCTGTTCTGCTAAAGCTTGTCTAGAGTGTTTTCTAATACTCATATACAGTCTGTTCTAATGCACGTCTACAGTCAGAAATACTGCACCTCTACAATGCCTGTTCTAAAGCATGTGCAGAGTGTTTTCTAAAACTCATATAGAGTCTGTTCTAATGATCATCTACAGTCTGAACTACTGCAGCTCTACAGTCTATTCTAAAGCATGTCTAGAGTGTTTTCTAATACTCATATACAGTCTGTTCTAACGCTTGTCTACAGTCTGTACTACTGCATCTCTACAGTCTATTCTTCTGCACATTGTCAGTCTGTTCTACTGGACGTTTACAGTCTTTTCTAATTCTCATCTACAGTCTGTATTACTGCACCTCTACAGTCTGTTCTAAAGCATGTTTAGAGTGTTTTCCAATACTCATATACAGTCTGTTCTAATGTTCGTCTACAGTCGGAACTACTGCACCTCTACATTTTGTTATAAAGCATATCTAGAGTGTTTTCTAATACTTATATAGAGTCTGTTCTACTGGACGTTTATAGCCTGTTCTAATGCTTGTCTATAGTCTAGAGTCTGTACTACTGCTGCTCTGAAGTCTGCTCAACTGCACGTGTACTGTCTGTTCACCTGCACCTCTACAGTCTGTTCTAATGCCAGTTTACAGTCTGTACTACTGCTCTACTACAGTCTCGTCCACTGCATGTCTACAGTCTGTTTTACTGCACATCAACAGTCTGTTCTAATGTACATCTACTGTCTGTTCTAATGCAAGCCTACAGTCTGTACTACTGCATTTCTACAGTCTATTCTTCTGCACATTGTCAGTCTGTTCTACTGGATGTTTACAGTCTGTTCTAATGCTCGCCTACAGTCAGTTTTACAGTCTGTTCTAATGCAAGTCTATAGTCTGTTTTACTACTCATCTACGGTCTGTTCTTTTGCAGGTCTACAGTCTGTTCTAATAAACGTCTAGTCTGTTCTACTGCACATCTACAGTCTGTTCTAATGCAAGTCTACAGTCTGTATTACTGCTCATCAACAGTCTGTTCTACAGCATGTCTAGAGTGTTTTCTAATACTCATATACAGTCTGTTCTAATGCACGTCTACAGTCAGAAATACTGCACCTTTTACAATCTGTTCTAAAGCATGTGCAGAGTGTTTTCTAAAACTCATATAGAGTCTGTTCTAATGCTCGTCTACAGTCTGAACTACTGCAGCTCTACAGTCTATTCTAAAGCATGTCTAGAGTGTTTTCTAATACTCATATACAGTCTGTTCTAATGCTTGTCTACAGTCTGTACTACTGCATCTCTACAGTCTATTCTTCTGCACATTGTCAGTCTGTTCTACTGACGTTTACAGTCTTTTCTAATTCTCATCTACAGTCTGTATTACTGCACCTCTACAGTCTGTTCTAAAGCATGTTTAGAGTGTTTTCCAATACTCATATACAGTCTGTTCTAATGTTCGTCTACAGTCGGAACTACTGCACCTCTACATTTTGTTATAAAGCATATCTAGAGTGTTTTCTAATACTTATATAGAGTCTGTTCTACTGACGTTTATAGCCTGTTCTAATGCTTGTCTATAGTCAGTTCTAAAGCCAATCTAGAGTCTGTACTACTGCTGCTCTGAAGTCTGCTCAACTGCACGTGTACTGTCTGTTCACCTGCACCTCTACAGTCTGTTCTAATGCCAGTTTACAGTCTGTACTACTGCTCTACTACAGTCTCGTCCACTGCACGCCTACAGTCTGTTCTACTGCACGTCTACAGTCTGTTCTAATGCACATCTACAGTCTGTTCTAATGTAAGTCTACAGTCTGTACTACTGCTCATCTACAGTCTGTTCTACTACACGTGTACAGTCTCTACTACTGCACTTTTAAAGTCTGTTCTAATGCAAATCTATAGTCTGTTTTACTGCACATCTACGGTCTGTTCTACTGCAGGTCTACAGTCTGTTCTAATAAACGCCTTGTAGCAGATCAGCCTCCAGAACGCCACACGGATTATAACATTTGTTTAATCACTTACAGACCTCCAAACTGTTTCACTAAGGGTCTTCAAGATTAACAACTGTTGTTTCACCATCGGCCTCCAGAGACAGGCCGTGGATGTAAATCTTGAGAAGAAGACATGCTAACCCCGTTTTCTTTCAGATAAAAGGACACCAACGTGTTTTGCTAAGGACAGGAAACTTATTAATGACTTTGTTTTGCTTTTATAAGAATTGATCTTCGTTCTACCCAGCACCGTGTCAAAGGTGACACATGGAACATCACAGACTGCTAGACGCCATGTCCAAAAGCCGTAAATCCTGTAGATAAGGTGTCCATCCAGCTTTCTCGAGAACACTTTATTCTAATCCTGATTGACAGTTGAAAATGTCTTTGATCATAGTCGTCGGGCATGGTCAAACACTACCCCCTTTTGGTTTAACTGGACAAATGACTCTGCACTCAAGAAGGACATTTGGTGTTATTTCATTAAAGGACATTTTGTTATTTTATTACTTAGAAAGATTGTGAATGTACTAACAATTATACTGTTTGTTTCCAGGATGCAGAGTTTTACAAGTCAACTAATTCCTTCCATTCCTACAGAGTTACGTTTTATGTTAATAAAATGTAATGAATATATGTTTTTATAATAAGTCTGACAAATGTTTCTTTGCATAATCCTGCAAGTACGAATGTGTTTGTGTGTTTTACTTAAAACCAAGGAAAATAGGGTGAAACAAAAGGAATGTTTAAGACTTAGTTTAAACATTTAAACTCCCCAAAGCAATGCCTTCCTCCGTAAGACACACCCTGTCAAAAGTGTTAAAAGTGACCGCTGGTCAAAACACGCTCTGCACTACTCCGCCTCCTCTTCACTTCGCTCTGGACCTCTTGTCCGCTCAGGGCTGTAGGCCCTCGGACCTCTCACAAGCTCCGGACCTCGTGTAACGAGTAAATTTTCTTTGTACTTTAAAGCCTGCAAGTTTAGCTTGCCGCGATAAAGTTTCCTTCACACAGCTGTTCAAAGTAGCTTACTTCTTGCCAGCCTGCCAACAAAAGGAAGTTGCCTCGCTTTTATTTTTGAAGATTTCCTGCCTGCTAAAGAGTTAGCTTGACTAAAATCTAACTTTCTCGAGCAAGTTTAAGCCAGCAACACAGCCGCTAAACCTTCTCCAGTGGACTTTGCAATAACTTTGAAAGACTCAATTTTACTCGTGTACGACGCTGATGCTAAAAGGCTTGGCTAGTTGTGACAGTAACGAGGCGCTTTTTGAATCTCCGGGCCCATGGCAGCCCCTCTGGAGAGTGGAAACAGCAGGCCATCCTGGAGGCGATAAACGCCATCGGTTGCGACAGGGTTCCGGACAACCTCTAGACCTCTCGCCGCTAAGATCTGAGACCAATCACGACCCCAGGGTGAGTCTAAACGTTAGTTACACAAGTTTGGCGTCTAACTGTCTAAACATAACAGCCTTGGCCTCAGAAACCGTCATCGAACCCCTTTAAACGCTCCGTAACAGCCCCTCATCTAATAATAGAGTTAATAATCAATAGGCATACTTTCTTTTGTTTCACAAAATCCTCTGAAAGTAAAGTGTTTTATCGTTCTTTGATTTACCCATTCATGTGTCAATAATTATCCCTTTGTGTCATTTCCTGTCATTATTCACTGTTTAAATTTTTATAATCTTTAATAAAACCCCATAAAGACATTTACTGTTTCAATGTTTAATTCATTAATTTTCAAAACGAGAAGAATTTACTTCCTTTAGATTAATGAGACTAGACTAAACAGTTTCTCTGGATCTGTTCAAAACTAGAGTGGTGCGAAAGAAATTAATATTTTGATAAGCAAAATATTAATTATTAATTTCCATAATTAATATTTATATTAATTATTAATTAATAAGACCATATTCCCTACATATTATTTTTTGACGCCCGCGTGAGCCTCGGAAGAATTTTCTTGATTAAACATTAGAATCACTCAATATCCAAAGTCTTTACAAAATTGCTGTCCACTGAAAGCTGTGCCTTTGTTGTGCTGTTGCTTAGCAATGCGCTTTAACCGCGCGTGTGTGTGTGTGTGTGTGTGAGAGTTGTGCTTTTGTTTGTTAAGTGTGAAGCGCTGTCGAAATTGCTAATTCAAATCGTATCAGCTGGACTGATATTATTTTGAATTACAATTAGTATTGTACGTACATTTATGGCCAGAGCATTAATCAAGTACTTGTTAAAAGTTGCTTAGAGTCTGTTACAAAGCTTAGAGACTCTGCAAATTGCATGCATGTTAAACACACGAGACAAAGTGTGTAACTTCATATGGGCCCGAGACAAAAAGCTAACTACTGTGCTACGCCAGAGTTAAGTTAAAATTGTCTCTTACAGTTGAAAAAATTGCCGCTTACATAATCGAATTTTATGAGAAAACTTGTCTTGCCTAAGGCTTATGAGCCTGGGTGTATTTTGAATGGATTAAAAAAACCCGTGCTGTAGGCCTTCACAGACTAGCTAACTGTGAAAACCCTCCCCCTAAAAGCCACGTGGGCTGCCGTGCGTTTTGTCTAAAAACGTGGTTTGAGCCTGCTGTAAATGTGCTTGTGTTTAAAACGTGGCCTTGTACCTGCCTTGTACAAAGCGCTGCTGTGTTTAAACCGCTGGTTTAACAAGTTGTAGACGCGCCCCAAGTCAGTCTCTGACTGGAGCTAAAAACAAACTTTGCCCCGGCACCCTCAAAGGGGCGTGCCGGAGACTTCATTTCGTAAGCCAGAGACTCACGAGAGTCTCTATCGCCCCCTAGCGGAAAGAAGTGGTAAAACCACTGACTCACGAGAGTCTTTATCTCCCCCTAGCGGAAAGAAGTAGTAAAACCACAGACACAAGTTTCTACTGCCCCTAGCGGAAGAGAAGTGCGAAACTTCTAAAAATCTCAGAGGAGCTCTACGTCTCTCTGGTGGTCACTCAACGGAATTACACTTTTTCCTTAAAACAGTGACTAATTCAAGTTTAGAACTTAACAACTGAATAATTTAAGCTTTCATTGACACTGAAAAGCCTGATTGAATTAACATAAAAGTGAATTACTCTGCGTTATTAACAACTACTGAACTGCTATTAAGCTGTTTTTGTTTGTTGTTAATGCCTGTGTTTAACAACCTTGAATGCACAATAGGAGTTAACTAACAATTGTGACATTTTTAATGAACATTGCATCTGCTTTTGGAAAATCTTTGATGCTAACCCTGCATTTAATTTGATTGATTAATTTGTCTTGATTAACAATTTAAGACTTGTTTTGTGACTTTCCTATCTACACAGGATTTGTCAAATTGGAATGCTAATGCTAACAGCTTACTAACACTACGACAACCCTGCTGTTACGCCTGAACAGACTTAACCCTGCACGAATTTTGTCATAGCTGTAATTTAAAAGCTGATTACCTGCATGAATTGTTAGATTAAACCCACTGATTCTGCACTGTTAATTTTACAAATTAGCACTGTCAACCCTCATTAACATTCACACCACTAGGCTATTGCTACATAGTCACTGCTTAATACTAGCATAAGGTCATTTCACTCAGAAATAGACTTTATACCAACTTCCACTTCAACAATTCCTTCTTTTATTACTTTCAATCTGACTTATTTGACTTAATACCCCTTTTATTTTAATTTAATTGTAATTTTATTTTATTTTAAATAAAATAAAATGTTAACTTTAATTTTTATTCCTTCATTATTTTTTTTTATTATTTACACTTTTACTCAGATTTTCAAAAATCCTTTTACAGTCTGCTTGAGTTTTACGCGCTTCTTCGTAACACTCTACAAGTAGTAACTCTCTCCTTGCAGTTAAAACGTAATCTAACAATAACTCACTTTCTCAGAGAAACCCCATTTCTCAACAAGTCTGACTCACAGTCTACAGGTTCTGGTAGTCCCATCAAGCTTCTGGATCACTTAGACTAGGCTCTAAATGATTTAACAGAACAGGTGCTACCCCAATATGTTGACGAGATTCAAACCACACCTCCCAACGAGCTAGATTCAGTTCTTAGCTCCTTGATTAGCATTGCGCTAACCTATAAGCCAAAAGACAAGGATCTAACTAAGCTGTTAGGTCAAATGGCTACTGTTATGCGCGCGCAGCAGAAACACGCTGAGGATCTCCTGGCACGCAGCCACGAAAATCCAGGTCCAGAAACAGGACCTCGCCCGCTTCCAACGCGATATCAAGACATTGAATCAGGAACTCCAGCTGACCCAAGGAGCCCTGGAGAATTCTGAAAAACAGAACCAAGAGTTACAAACTCTTGCACAAACACTCCAAAGACAGAACCTGACTTTGAGGAGTTACACACCAAACTCCAGATAACTGAGGGGACCCTCAGTGACCTAAGGAACGAGCTGAGCGAAACAAGGTCTGCTCGTGACCTAGCAGAACTGCAGCTCAGTGACCATCGCAATGAGCACGACGCTATGCGAGAGGAACTCATCAAAGCAGGCAAAAGTGCACAGCTGTCCGCGAATATGCTGGCACAGGAAGCTCGGCGGAGAGAGTCCCTGAGTGCACGGGTAGAGGCCCTCACTCAACAAGGTGACTTAGACCGCCAGCTTATTGAACAACTTCAGGCGTGCTTAACAGAAGCCGCCCAGATACAACCAGGTAACAAAACAGAGTTTAAAAGCACTGAACCAAGTGCTGGTTACACCGGCATACCAACCTGTTAAACCAAAGGAAAACTCCCAGGAGGGAGCTACCTCACTAACTAATCTGATTTCTCGACCCTACCGCCTCGCTTGGACGCAACGGAAAGAGGACCAACCGTGCCGAGAGCCCGGCCGTCTTTCCGCGAGCTTCCACAGGTAGGCATTCGGATTACTTTGCACTACCAAAAGGTAGGCAATCGGACTTTGTCCCACAACCAGCTTTGAAACAGAGACATCTGGACTACGGTCCCACTAACAGAGACTTTGACAAAATTGCGCGTCCATATCACTCGCTTTGAGCCCCATCAAGGAGCGCCTTATGACGTGAGTGCTTATCTTCGCGACATTGAATTCTACCTACAAAGAATACCCAATGTTACTGCTGCGGACAAAATCTTTCTGATAAAACTAACATCAAGCAGAGATGTTAGTAGCTTCATCGAACATCAACCTCCTGAGGTCCAAGCTGACTTTGATCTCCTTAGTCAGTCTCTCATGGTGGAATTCTCAGACGTTACGGTAAATGTGGGTCTGACTGCCGCCTAATGATCAAACAGGCACGGCCAGAGTCCCCACAGCTATACTATCATCGGCTACGCAAAGCTTATTTCGGTCCACTCAATGAACCAAACATGGAGGAGGATAAAAACTTCAAAGCCCTCTTTGTGCAAAACCTCCATCCAACTACCAGCCATCATCTTGGCGTTTCTGCATGCCCACAAACGCAGACCAGCCACCAACTTCGCGAGCTGGCAATGCGGGCATTCACTAAACAGAGGCTGAGGCAGACTAAACGCCAAAAGCCAGACACTCTTGTCATCAGAGATCGGAGCCTAGCGCTCGAAGGAGCGCCGACCTCCAATCCAAATGGCCCAGGAGCCTCCCGCTTCCAGACAGGAAAGAGGGACCTCGACCACACAAAGAGAGCCGGGTCCACACCCGACCTGGCCTGAACGTAAGTTCAAAGACCAGGGCCCTCAATGGAGACCTCGGTTCGAAAATAAATTTCAACCAATCCAAACCGTAACCAAGGGGGTCCTATCAAACCGCGACGACAGGAGAAACCATTATCGCTGTCCCAAGACCAACGATCATCAGGTAGCTCACCTGTCAAACGACAAAATCATGCGAGAGACCGAGCCCCTGAAACTGACTGATCGCGATAGCGAAAGGAGTCTGACTACAGAGGAGGCTCGGGCCATAGAACGCATACTCAAACGAACGCGAAAAGTCCAAGGACAAGGCTGATCTGTATACGGTGGAGGCCTCTAAGGCCCCGATTCAGACACAGTCACAACCGATCCAAGTCGACTTAACACGCAACGAAAATACAGAGTCTACTGAAGGGAATGAACATCTCCCAGACCTGTACCTAGGCTCTGACGATCCAGAGCCACTCAATGACATTGTCCAGGACCCTAGCATGGACAACACGGAGGGAAGTGATCCAGATCACAAATACCTCAGTCCGTCTAGCGCCGTCCAAGTGAACCCAAACATCGGGCTGTGCCATGACCAGCCACGACTATCGAATGTGAAACACCCTTTCACCAATTTCTGGGTCACCTAACTGAAAAGGGAGTAGCTCGAAAGCTTTATCTCTCTGTCTTGTTAGAAGACCACTTGACGACAAAGCACTTCTCGACACAGCCGCTGACATCAGCCTAATTTCAGGCAACCTGTTCAGATCACTCCAGGCTATAGCGAAGATCCCACAGGGACTTGAAGTCCCACCCGTGCTCTTTAGAAATAAGGTTACTCTGATGATCGGACGATCATCAACAAGGTAGCCTTAGTCCAACTGACCATCGGACCCATGACACTGATACACCCAGTGTACGTGTCCCACCTTGACAATGTCCCACTTCTGATTGGAAAAGACATCCTCAATCGCTTGAACCACTGATCAACTTCAAGCAGCTGAAGATTTGGGCCCAAGTGCGAGAACCACTTCCAATCTTCCTGAATGAATCTCAGTGCTATGCGATTGATAGGGAATCACCAATCGGCTAGGGTAGCCACCGACATCGCTGGTACAACAACCATGCAACCTCGGTGCGAACCAAACCTTTACATTGCGTGACAACTTCCTATGCACGCTGAAGGACCCATTAGTGATGACACCCCAGATTGTCAATGGCATCTCACTGGAAGCAACTCCAGTCGACAATGTCGTGATGGCCTTATGGGCTGACAAATCTGCCATCAGCCAGAGCTGTTTAACACTCTAACGCAGATAAACCCGTGCCTGACCTTCATAAAGAAGCGCACTAGGTTCCCTGCTAACCCCACACCGACTCATGCGTTAACCGCCATCGGTCTATGCTCTGCCATCGCACGATGGAACAAAAGAGAACTGACCCACACGCTTGCTGTCATCCCTAATCTCTCACATTCAGTGTACATTGGGGCTGACATGCTAGTCAGACTCGACGACAAGTCGACACCATTAACAACGTTCTCTGGTCCCTGACTGGAGTACGTGAAGAATCACTTTCACTGACCAAAGGAAACTTGAGATCGGTCAAACGATCCCCGACGCGGTGTCAGGTAAGTAACGACTGCCATCTCACGATACCGCCGTAACATCATGGACATACGCCTGAAAGCGCTTCCAGGACAACAAGTTAACTCTTCACAAGCGCTTCTTCCAACCGCCGCCTGTGAGTTAGGCTTGTCTGTCCAGGCAACACCCTGGTCGAGCTCGACTCGATCAACACACGCTAGTGCAGAATCCTACTGCCAATAGCATTCTCGCCCGAAGGCCACACCTTTAGGTTGGCTGATTGACACTAGGTTCCATGACTGTGAACTCAGAATCCCAGTCATAGGACGTATGCCACACTCACTCGCGACTGAACAACAGGAGACCGGAGTTGTCTACACAAAACCTTCCGGAGCAATCGCCATATACCCCTCACTTGTGGTCGATACCGACACTATCTGCAGGGTCGATCTGGCTGATGCTGAGGTAATGGTTGTACAGACAGGCTCCCTGCTCTCCCTCGATACAGACAAAGACCTGAACGATCAGGCAGACCTCATGGCAAAACAAGGGGCTCTAGACAAAGCTCTCTGGCAATTCCAGCCAGAAACCTCGACGATCGACCCTTCCCACCCAACCCACCCATTCTGTCTGTCTGGTTACCCGATCTAAGGCAACCGCAATCGTGCCTCGGCTCTGACCCCTGCAGACCCATCAACTTCCTTTCTTTCTTTCACTGGCCTCGTTGCCCTTCAAGCAGCGGACTCGGCAATCCACAAACTTATGCTTTACCTTTCAGACCCGATGTCTAACCCCATCGAGACA
Source organism: Neodontobutis hainanensis (assembly GCA_024349245.1). NCBI lineage: Eukaryota > Metazoa > Chordata > Actinopteri > Gobiiformes > Odontobutidae > Neodontobutis > Neodontobutis hainanensis. Next base: position 18,669 of record JALDNG010002526.1, on the reverse strand, counting down.
CTGACTTTTCCTCCGACGCATATCTTACAAAGCTATGGGCGGTGCGCGCTCAACTCCACCTGCGCATGGCTTGCTTGTTCACGCCTCTGACACCCTCACTTCACCTGCGTTCGTAGTGCCTCAGAGCCTAAGGGGGTCATGCTAACGCACGCACATGACGCTCTTTAGCAGGCCACAGAGGTGTCCGCGCAACACATCAGGCACTTCAACAAGTGGCATACTGGCCACACATGCAAATGGCCGTGGCAGAATACATCAAAGGCTGCCTAGTATGCTGCCAATCTCAACCGACAAGACCACTCCATCGTGCACCCTTACAAAGAAGGGGCATTTCTTTTCTGTGGTCTGACCTCCAAATCGATTGGATGGGACCCTGACTAAATCAACAAGGGGCAACAAATACATCCTAATGGTCACCTGTGCCTTCACTAAATGGGTGAAAGGACTTCCAGCCCCAAACGACACGGCACAGACCACAGCCTTTCTACTCATGAACCACGTGTTCTCCAGATTCGGCTTACCCTGTAAGGTCGATTCTGACCGTGGGACTCACTTCACCGCCGAGGTGATGGGACAACTGTGGCAAACCATGGGCAAAATTCCACGTCAGCCACCACCCCAGTCCTCAGGCCAAGTAGAAAGAGCAAACCGAACGGTGATCGACATCCTAAAGAAATATGTTGCATCTAATCACCGAGACTGGGACGTCAAACTGCACTTGGTCCTGATGGCTATCAGAGCCACGCCACACACGGCGACCGGAGTCTCCCGCTTGAGCTCATGACCGGTAGGCAGATGATGCTTCCCTACACTTACTGTATCAGCCAGGAGAGGCTAACATCGCCACGGCCTATACCTCACACCAGTACATGGCTGATCTCCAGGCACACCTGAGAATCACCTTCGCCTTTGCCCAGGAAAACTAGGCAAAAGGGCAGAAGGACGTAAGGTCTATTATGACCAAAAGTCATCTAGGACGAACTACAGGTGGGAGACAAAGTGTGGTACTACATGTTCAGCCAACTCACTGGACAAACAAGAGGTGGTACCAACCGACTAACGCTGAAATTCCTCCGCGCTGGGCGGACCGTACACCATTGTCAACAAACTATCCCCGGTGGTGTATCAGATAAAGATCACCAAAGGGAGAAAGGAACCCACTCTCAAGTGGATACACTGCAACCAGATAAAGTTGCACAAAACCCCATGGATCTACAGGACGCTCACGCCCCAAGTAGTCTTAAACGGATCCCTTAGCTCGCAGTAACCACTAACAACTAACCTCTAACCTCTAACTCTGATTTCCTAACTCTTTTCACCTTTCAGTGGTAACTGTGAGTAATTCAATAACTGTAACTGATAACTCTGGTTTTCCTGTCAATGAATCAATTCGTTGCAACCGCCGCTGTGTGTACCTTGCGTAACCTCGGGTGCTCACAAGCGAATACCGCTAACATTTCCACTGTAATAGACAAGTCTCGGAGTAACAGCAGCAACTCCAAACGCTTAAAAAAACGCCGAAAGACACTGTGTCAGTGGTAAACACTCACAGTGAGACTCTAAAACCAACCAAACCAAACTGTAGACCATACACACACTCAAATGGTCGCCTTGCTGATAAATGACACGCTCATAGACATCAGCTCCTCAGTGGACAGCCGAGCAATGAGAAGAATTCTTTGAAGGATCACGCATAACCATTATGTCCCTTACATAATCACTATGTATATCCTTGTCCCTAAATGCATGCAAAGTCCCTCCAAGTTATGATCCTCCTAACATATTTTCTTTTATTATAAACACCTCCCTAAACTTTAAACAAACTAAATGAGACAGCTCTCTCATTTCTTTATTTCACAATAAGTCCTTCTTTAAGTGATAAACTTAATCTATCTCCATTAGCAACGGATATAATACAAACCAAGTAAAGCCCCTTTACACTTGTATACTTTTCCTTAATCACGCTTTGCATCATTACACCTGTTATGACGCCAAACTATGTGTTTAACGTGTGGCTTACTCCCTGGTCTGCAAGGATGTCGACACGAAACTTGTGAAACCAGCTTCGTGGTCGAAAGGGGGACTGTAGCAGATCAGCCTCCAGAACGCCACACGGATTATAACATTTGTTTAATCACTTACAGACCTCCAAACTGTTTCACTAAGGGTCTTCAAGATTAACAACTGTTGTTTCACCATCGGCCTCCAGAGACAGGCCGTGGATGTAAATCTTGAGAAGAAGACATGCTAACCCCGTTTTCTTTCAGATAAAAGGACACCAACGTGTTTTGCCAAGGACAGGAAACTTATTAATGACTTTGTTTTGCTTTTATAAGAATTGGAACTTCGTTCTACCCAGCACCGTGTCAAAGGTGACACATGGAACATCACAGACTGCTAGGCGCCATGTCCAAAAGCCGAAATCCTGTAGATAAGGTGTCCATCCAGCTTTCTCGAGAACACTTTATTCTAATCCTGATTGACAGTTGAAAATGTCTTTGATCATAGTCGCTCGGGCATGGTCAAACACTACCCCCTTTTGGTTTAACTGGACAAATGACTCTGCACTCAAGAAGGACATTTGGTGTTATTTCATTAAAGGACATTTTGTTATTTTATTACTTAGATAGATTGTGAATGTACTAACAATTATACTGTTTGTTTCAGGATGCAGAGTTTTACAAGTCAACTAATTCCTTCCATTCCTACAGAGTTACGCTTTTATGTTAATAAAATGTAATGAATATATGTTTTTATAATAAGTCTGACAAATGTTTCTTTGCATAATCCTGCAAGTACGAATGTGTTTGTGTGTTTTACGAAAACCAAGGAAAATAGGGTGAAACAAAAGGAATGTTTAAGACTTAGTTTAAACATTTAAACTCCCCCCCAAAGCAATGCCTTCCTCCGTAAGACACACCCTGTCAAAAGTGTTAAAAGTGACCGCTGGTCAAAACACGCCTCTCTGCACTACTCTCCGTCTCCTCTTCACTTCGCACTGGACCTCTTGTCCGCTCAGGGCCGTAGGCCCTCGAACCTCTCACAAGCTCCGGACCTCGTGTAACGAGTAAATTTTCTTTGTACTTTAAAGCCTGCAAGTTTAGCTTGCCGCGATAAAGTTTCCTTCACAAAGCTGTTCAAAGTAGCTTACTTCCTGCCAGCCTGCCAACAAAAGGAAGTTGCCTCGCTTTTATTTTTGAAGATTTCCTGCCTGCAAAGAGTTAGCTTGACTAAAATCTAACTTTCTCGAGCAAGTTTAAGCCAGCAACACAGCCGCTAAACCTTCTCCAGTGGACTTCGCAATAACTTTGAAAGACTCAATTTTACTCGTGTACGACGCTGATGCTAAAAGGCTTGGCTAGTTGTGACAGTAACGAGACGCTTTTTGAATCTCCGGCCCACGGCAGCCCCTCTGGAGAGTGGAAATAACAGGCCATCCTGGAGGCGACAAACGCCATCGGTTGCGACAGGGTTCCGGACAACCTCTAGACCTCTCGCTAAGATCTGAGACCAATCACGACCCCCAGGGTGAGTCTAAACGTTAGTTACACAAGTTTGGCATCTAACTGTCTAAACATAACAGCCTTGGCCTCAGAAACCGTCATCGAACCCCTTTAAACGCCTCCGTAACAGCCCCTCATCTAATAATAGAGTTAATAATCAATAGGCCTACTTTCTTTTGTTTCACAAAATCCTCTGAAAGTAAAGTGTTTTATCGTTCTTTGATTTACCCATTCATGTGTCAATAATTATCCCTTTGTGTCATTTCCTGTCATTATTCACTGTTTAAATTTTTATAATCTTTAATAAAACCCCATAAAGACATTTACTGTTTCAATGTTTAATTCATTAATTTTCAAAACGAGAAGAATTTACTTCCTTTAGATTAATGAGACTAGACTAAACAGTTTCTCTGGAGCTGTTCAAAACTAGAGTGGTGCTCAAAGAAATTAATATTTTGATAAGCAAAATATTAATTATTAAATTTCATAATTAATATTCATATTAATTATTAATTAATAAGACCATATTCCCTACAGTCTACAGTCTGTTCTTCTGCACATCTACAGTCTGTTCTAACTGCACATCCACAGTCTGTTCTAATGTAAGTCTACAATCTGTACTACTGCTCATCTATACTCTGTTCTACTGCACGCCTACAGTCTGTTCTTATAAACGCCTACAGTCTGTTATACTACACATCTACAATCTCTACTACTGCACTTCTAAAGTCTGTTCTAATGCACATCTACAGTCTGTTCTAATGCTGTCCACAGTCTGTACTACTGCATCTCTAGAGTCTATTCTTCTGCACATTGTCAGTCTCTTCTACTGACGTTTACAGTCTGTTCTAATGCTTGTCTACAGTCTTTACACGAGCATTAGAACAGACTGTATATGAGTATTAGAAAAGACTGTAAACGCCCAGTAGAACAGACTGACAATGTGCAGAAGAATAGACTGTAGAGATGCACTAGTACAGACTGTAAACGTGCATTAGAACAGACTGTATATGAGTATTAGAAAACACTCTAGACATGCTTTAGAACAGACTGTAGAGGTGCAGTAGTTCAGACTATAGACTAGCATTAGAACAGACTATATATGAGTATTAGAAAATACTCTAGACATGCTTTAGAACAGACTGTAGAGGTGCAGTTGTTCAGACTATAGACGAGCATTAGAACAGACTGTAGATGTGCAGTAGAAGAGACTGTAGAGCTGCAGTATTATAGACTGTCGACAATTATTAGAAAGGACTGTAGAAGTGCAGTAGAACGGACTGTAGACAATTATTAGAACAGACTGTAGACTTGCAGTAGAACAGACTGATGATGCTGCAGAAGAATAGACTTTAAAGGTGCATTACTACAGACTGTACACGAAATAGAACAGACTGTATATGAGTATTAGAATAGACTGTAGACATAATTTTAGAACAGACTGTAGAGGTGCAGTAGTACAGACTCTAGACAAGTAGTAGTTCAGACTGTCGACTTGCATTAGAACAGACTGTAGATGTGCATTAGAACAGACTGTAGATGTACAATAGAACAGACTGTAGAGGTGCAGTTCAACAGACTGTAGACGTGCAGTTGAACAGTCTTCAGAGCAGCAGTAGTACAGACTCTAGATTGGCTGTAGAACAGACTGTAGACGATCATTAGAATAGACTGTAAACGCCTAGTAGAACAGACTGTCAATGTGCAGAATAATAGATTCTAGAGGTGCAGTAGTACAGACTGTAGATGAGCATTAGATCAGACTGTATATGAGTATTAGAAAACACTGCAGACATGCTTTAGAACAGACTGTAGAGGTCTAGTTGTACAAACTGTAGACGAGCATTAGAACAGACTGTAGAGGAACAGTAGAACAAACTGTAGAGGTCGAGTAGTAAAGACTGTTATTGGGTAATAGAACAGACGATATTCGAGCAATAGAACAGACTATAGATGTGCAGTAGTATAGACTGTAAGAAGCAGTAGTACAGAATGTAGACAATTATTAGAACAGACAGAAGACGTGCAGTAGAAAAGACTGTAGACGAGCATTAGAACAGACTGTAAATGTCCAGTAGAACAGACTGACCATGTGCAGAAGAATAGACTGTAGTGGTGCAGTAGTACAGACTGTAGACGAGCATTAGAACAGACTGTATATGAGTATTAGAAAACACTGTAGACATGCTTTACAACAGACTGTAGAGGTGCAGTAGTTGACTGTAGATGAGCATTAGAACAGACTGTATATGAGTATTAGAAAACACTAATAGAAATGCTTTACAACAGACTGTAGAGGTGCAGTAGAACAGACTGTAGACGTGCAGTAGAACAGACTGTAGTTGAGCAGTAGTACATACTGTATACTTGCATAGGAACAGACTGTATATGTGCATTAGAACAGACTGTAGATGTGCAGTAAAACAGACTGTAGACTTGCATTAGAGCAGACTGAAGACGTGCAGTAGAACAGACTTAAGATGCGCTGTAGAACAGACTGTAAACATGCAGTAGAACAGACTGTAGACATGCATTAGAAAAGACTGTAGATGTGCATTAGAACAGACTGTAGATGTGCAGTAAAACAGACCGTAGTTATGCAGTAGAACAGACTGCATTAGAGCAATAGTACAGACTGTAAACTGGCATTAGAACAGACTGTAGAGGTGCAGTTGTACAGACTGTAGATGTGCAGTAAAACAAACTGTAGATGAGCAGTAGTACAGACTGTAGACTTGCATTAGAACAGACTGTAGATGTCAAGTTCTGTGTGTTTTTAACTGACTACAGCTCTGCCCAAACTTGAAAACTGCTTTATCTCTGATGAATGCAAAGGACAACTCAAAACTGTTCTTTCTTTTTCTTTTTTTCCTAAAGATGATCGGGTGGAACAGAATAGGTTGATAACCTTTAAAATATACAAACCAAAGCAGAAATTAGTTGCAAATAAATCACAAATAACTCAATACCACTTCCTCAAATAGTAAATGTCAAACCAAACAGTCATTTTAATTAACCTATGGTCTCTAATTAAACTTATATAATTTAAACAATACACATGCTTAGAGTAATGTTCACATAAAGTATTCACTATTTGATTTAAATTGACATTACAACCAAGCAAACAAAATCATACAAAAGTCTTAACTCAACACAAACAAACACACAGTCCACTTTTGTCCTACCAGTTGTGTCCTTGGATAATCAGGAGCTGTGGTCAAAGTTTCTTTTCCTCAGGAACAAGTGAGATGGCCAACTGAGCTTTTACCAAACATTTCAACTGCCATGCACTCTGTGTGTGCGCTGGTAATTATGGTCCCAAGAGCACTTCCTGGAAGTTGGTTCCATAACCTTTTGATGCGTGGTTGCCCCTGCAGTTTGGGAGTGCTCTTAGTAATTTGAGTAAAAATAGGCTGAGTGCTCAGGACAACTTGTACCTTGAATTGACATAACAGTAGATGTGCAGTAAAACAGACTGTAAACGTGCAGTAGAACAGACTGCAGTAGAGCAGAGGTACAGACTGTAAACTGGCATTAGAACAGACTGTTGAGATGCAGTTGAACAGACAGTAGACGTGCAGTTGAACAGACTGTAGATGTGCATTGGAACAGACTAAAGACGACAATAGAACAGACTGTAGACGAGCAGTAGAACACACTAAAGACCTGCATTAGAACAGACGGTGGACGAGCATTAGAACAGACTGTAAAGTCCAGTAGAACAGACTAACAATTAGAACAGATTGTAGATGCAGAAAAACAGACTGTAGACGTGCAGTAAAATAAACTGCAGTAGAGCAGTAGTAAAGACTGTAAACTGGCATTAGAACAGACTGTAGACATGCAGTAGAACAGACTGTAGATGTGCAGTAGAACAAACTGTTGAGGTGCAGTAATACAGACTGCAAACGAGCATTATACAGACTGTAGAAGTGCAGTAGTACAGACTGTAGATGTGCAGTAGAACAGAATGTAGACGTTTATTAGAACAGACTGTATACCTGCAGTCGGACAGACTGTAGATGTGCTTTAGAAAAGACTGTAGACGTTTATTAAAAATAGACTATAGTCGCAGCAGTAGAACAGACTGTAGACGTGCAATAGAACAGACTGTAGAGGTGCAGTTGAACAGACTGTAGATGTGCATTAGAACAGACTGTAGATGTGCATTAGAAGAGACTGTAGACAATTATTAAAATAGACAATAGTTGTGCAGTAGAACAGACTGTAGACAAGCATTAGAAATTACTGTAAACGTCCAGTAGAACAGACAATGTGCAGAAGAATAGACTCTAGAGGTGCATTACTACAGACTGTAGATGAGCATTAGAACATACTCTATATGAGTATTAGAAAACACTGTAGAAATGCTTTAGAACAGACTGTAGAGATGCAGTTGTATAGATTGTAGACAAGCATTAAAACAGACTGTAGAAGTGCAGTACTTCAGACTGTAGATGTGCAGTAGAAAAGACTATTGAGGTGCAGTAGTACAGAATGTCGACATTTATTATTGCCCTTCTACTGTCTCTTCTAATGCTCTACTGTCTGTATTACTGCACCTCTACAGTCTGTACTAAAGCACATCTACAGTCTGTTCTAATGCTCGCCCACAGTCTATTCTTATGCAGGTCTTTAGTCTTTACTACTGCACATCTACAGTCTGTTCTAATGGACGCCTACATTCTGTTCTAATGCTCATCTACAGTCTGTTCTATTGTACGTCTACAGTCTTTTCTACTGCACATCAACAGTCTGTTCTAATGCTCATCTACAGTCTGTACAACTGCACCTCTACAGTCTGTTCTACTGCATGTCTACAGTCTGATCTAATGCCATTTTACAGTCTGTACTATTGCTCTACTGCATTCTATTCTACTGCATGTCTACAGTCATTTTTACTGCACATCTACAATCTGTTCTAATTGTCAGTCTGTTATACAATCTACAGTCTGTACTAATTCTGCTCTGAAGTCTGTTTAACTGCACGTCTACAGTCTGTTCAACTGCACCTCTACAGTCTGTACTACTGCACTTCTACAGTCTGTTCTAATGCTTGTCTACAGTCTGTATTACTGCACCTCTACAGTCTTTTATAAATGCATGTCTACAGTGTTTTCTAAAACTCATATACAGTCTGTTCATTTGCTCATCTACAGTCTGTACTACTGCAGCTCTAGAGTCTATTCTTTTGCACATTGTCAGTTTGTTCTACGGACGCTTACAGTCATTTCTATTGCTCGTTTACAGTCTGTTCTAAGGTAATTCTAGAGTCTGTACTACTGCTGCTCTGATTTCTGTTCACCTGCACGTCTACAGTCTGTTTTACTGCATATCTACAATCTGTTCTAATTGTCAGTCTGTTCTACTGACGTTTACAGCCTGTTCTAAAGCTCATCTACAGTCTGTTCTAAAGCCAATCTAGAGTCTGTACAACTGCTGCTCTGACATCAGTTCAAATGCACATCTATAGTCTGTTCAACTGCACGTCTACAGTCTGTTCTAATGCACATCTACAGTCTATTCTAATGCAAGTCTACAGTCTGTACTACTGCTCATCTACAGTCTGTTCTATTGCACGTCTACAGTCTGTTCTGAGAAACGTCTACAGTCTGTTCTACTACACATCTACAGTCTGTACAACTGCTCTACTGCAGTCTATTCTACTGCACTTCTACAGTCTGTTCTACTGCACGACTATAGTCTGTATTAATAAATGTCTACAGTCTTTTCTAATGCACATCTACAGTGTGTGCTTGTGGAAGTCTACAGTCTGTTCTAATAATTGTCTAGATTCTGTTCTACTGCATGCCTACAGTCTCTTCTAATAATAGTCAACATTCTGTACCACAGCACCTCTACAGTCTCTTCTACCGCACATCTACAGTTTGTTCTAGTGGTTGTCTACAGTCTGTACTACTTCACCTCTACAGTCTGTTGTAAAGCATGTCTACAGTCTTTTCTAATACTAATGTACAGTCTGTTCTAATGCTCGTAAAGTTTTAACAACTGCACCTCTACAGTCTATTATTCTGCACATCGTCAGTCTTTTCTAATGCACATCTACAGTCTGTTCTAATGGACGATACAGTCTGTTCTAACGCTGCCTCTACAGTCTGTTCTATTGTACGTCTACAGTCTCTTATAATGCTACTTTACAGTCTGTACCTCTGCTCTACCGCATTTTGTTCTACTGCACGTCTACAGTCTTTTTTATAAACGTCTATAGTCTATTCTACTGCATTTCTACAGTCATTACTACTGTACTTCTAAAGTCTATTCTAATGCTCATCAACAGTCTGTTCTAATGCAAGTCTACAGTCTGTGCTACTGCTCATCTACAGTCTGTACTACTGCACTTCTAAAATCTGTTCTAATGCTCATCTGCAGTCTGTATTACTGCACCTCTACAATCTGTTCTAAAGCATGTCTACAGTATTTTCTAATACTCATATACAGTCTGTTCTAATGCTCGTCTACAGTCTGTACTACTGCACATCTACAGTCTCAACTACTGCACTTCTAAAGTCTGTTTCTAATGCACATCTACAGTCTGTTCTAATGCAAGTCTACAGTCTGTTCTACTGCTCATTTACGGTCTGTTCTACTGCAGGTCTACAGTCTGTTCTAATAAACGTCTACAGTCTGTTCTACTGCACATCTATAGTCTGTACTACTGCACTTCTACAGTCTGTTCTAAAGCCAGTCTAGAGTTTGTTCTACTGCTGCTCTGAAGTCTGTTTAACTGCATGTCTGTAGTCTGTTAAACTGCACCTCTACAGTCTGTTCTATTGTATGTCTACATTCTGTTCTAATGCACATCTACAGTCTGTTCTAATGCAAGTCTACAGTCTGTACTACTGCTCGTACAGTCTGTACTACTGCACCTCTACAGTCTGTTCTAAAGCATGTCTACAGTCTATTCTAATACTCATACACAGTCTGTTCTAATGCTCGTCTACAGTCTCTACTAACGGACCTTTAAATTTTATTCTTCTGCAACATCATTAGTCTGTTTTACTGGACATCTACAGTCTGTTCTATACACGTATATAGTCTCTTCAAATACTCGTCCACAGTCTGTTCTAATGCAGTCTGTACTACTGCACATCTATAGTCTGTTCTATTGCTCGAATACAGTCTGTTCTAATGCCCAATAAAAGTCTTTACTACTCCACCTCTACAGTTTGTTCTACTTCTCCTCTACAGTCTGTTCTACTGCAGGTCTACAGTCTGTTCTAATGCCAGTCTAAAGTCTGTACTACTGCTGCTCTACAGTCTGTTCTACTGCAAGTCTACATTCTGTTCTACTGCACATCTACAGTCTGTTCTAATGCACATCTACAGTCTGTTCAACTGCAAGTCCACTGTCTCTTCTACTGCTCTTCTGCAGTCTGTTCTACTGCACGACTCTAGTCTGGTTTTATTAAAGGTCTACAGTCTCTTCTAATGCACATCTACAGTCTGTACTACTGCACCTCTACAGTCTGTTCTAAAGCATGTCTACAGTCTATTCTAATACTCATACACAGTCTGTTCTAATGCTCGCCTACAGTCTCTACTAACGGACCTTTAAATTTTATTCTTCTGCAGCATCATTAGTCTGTTTTACTGGACATCTACAGTCTGTTCTATACACGTATATAGTCTCTTCAAATACTCGTCCACAGTCTGTTCTAATGCAGTCTGTACTACTGCACATCTATAGTCTGTTCTATTGCTCGAATACAGTCTGTTCTAATGCCCAATAAAAGTCTTTACTACTCCACCTCTACAGTTTGTTCTACTTCTCCTCTACAGTCTGTTCTACTGCAGGTCTACAGTCTGTTCTAATGCCAGTCTAGAGTCTGTACTACTGCTGCTCTACAGTCTGTTCTACTGCAAGTCTAAATTCTGTTCTACTGCACATCTACAGTCTGTTCTAATGCACATCTACAGTCTGTTCAACTGCAAGTCCACTGTCTCTTCTACTGCTCTTCTACAGTCTGTTCTACTGCTCTTCTAAAGGTCTACAGTCTCTTCTAATGCACATCTACAGTCTGTTCTAATGCACATCTACAGTCTGTTCTACTGACGCCTACAGTCAGTTCTAAAGCCAATCTAGAATCTGTACTACTGCTGCTCTGAAGTCTGTTTAACTGCAAGTCTACAGTCTGTTCAACTGCACTTCTACAGTCTGGTCTAATGCCATTTTACAGTCTGTACCTCTGCTCTACTGCAGTCTGTTCTATTGCACTTCTACAGTCTTTTTACTGCACATCTACAGTCTGTTCTAATGCACATCTACAGTCTGTTCTAATGCAAGTCTACAGTCTTTACTACTGCTCATCTACGGTCTGTTCTACTGCAGGTCTAAAATCTCTTCTAATAAATGTCTACAGTCTGTTCTACTGCACATCTACAGTCTGTAATACTGCACTTCTACAGACTGTTCTAATGCTCGTCTACAGTCTGTATTACTGCACCTCTACAGTCTGTTCCAAAGCATGTCTAGAGTGTTTTCTTATACTCAAATACAGTCTGTTCTAATGCTCGTCTACAGTCTGTTAAACTGCACCTCTACAGTCTGTTCTAAAGCATGTCTATAGTGTTTTCTAATTCAAATATACAGTTTGTTCTAATGCTTGTCTACAGTCTGAACTACTGCTCTTCTACAGTCTGTTCTAAAGCATGTCTAGAGTGTTTTCTAATACTCATATACAGTCTGTTCTAATGCTCGTCCACAATCTGTTAAACTGCACCTCTAGAGTCTGTTCTAAAGCATGTCTACAGTGTTTTCTAATACTCATATACAGTCTGTTCTAATGCTCATGTACAGTCTGTAGTACTGCACCTAGTCTATTCTTCTGCACATTGTCAGTCTGTTTTACTGGATGTTTACAGTCATTTCTAATGCAAGTCTACAGTCTGTACTTCTGCTCTACTGCAGTCTGTTCTACTGCACCTCTACAGTCTGTTTTACTGCTCATATACAGTCTGTTCTAATGCACATCTACAGTCTGTTCTAATGAAAGTCTACATTTTGTACTACTGCTCACCTACAGTCTGTTCTTCTGCACGTCTACAGTCTGTTCTGATAAACTTCTACAGTCTGTTCTACTGCATATCTACAGTCTATACTACTGCACTTTTAAAGTCTGTTCTAATGCACATCTACAGTCTTTTCTAATGCAAGTCTAATGTTTGTACTACTGCTCATCTACGGTCTGTTCTACTGCAGGTCTACAGTTAATGGATTGGATTTATATTGCGCTTTTCTCCCAAGGGACCAAGGGACTCAAAGCGCCCACAAGCCGTCCATTATTCATTCATACACAGTCACACACTGGTGATGGTAACTACAACTGTAGCCACAGATGCCCTAGGGCAGACTGACAGAGACGTGGCAGCCATTTTGACCCTAAGGCCTCTTTGACCATCACCACATACATTCACTGAACATTCTTAAACATTCATACGAGGCAAGGTGGGTTAAGTGTCTTGCCCAAGGACACAACGACAGAATGAATTGTGGGGAGAGAGGGAATCGAACACACTACCTTCCGGTTGAAAGACGCACCGCTCTACCACTGACGCCCTATATACAGTCTGTTATAATGAACGCCTCTACAGTCTGTTCTACTGCACCTCTACAGTCTGTTCTAAAGCATGTCTAGAGAGTTTTCTAATACTAATATAAAGTCTGTTCTAATGCTCGTACAGTCTGAACTACTGCACCACTAAAGTCTATTCCTCTGAAGCATTGTCAGTCTGTTCTACTGCAAGTCTACAGTCTGTTCTAATGCCAGTCTAGAGTGTGTACTACTGCGGCTCCACAGTCTGTTCTACTGCACATCTACAATCTCTTCTACTGCACATGTACAGTCTGTTCTAATGGTCGTCTACAGTCAGTTCTAATGCTCGTCTACAATCAGTTCTAAAGCCATTCTAGAGTCTGTACTACTGCTGCTATGAAGTCTGTTCAACTGCACGTCTACAATCTGTTCAACTGCACCACTACAGTCTGTTCTATTGCACGCCTACAGTCTGTTCTACTGCACGACTCATAGTCTCTTTTAATAAACGTCTACAGTTTCCTCTAATGCACATCTACAGTCTGTTCTACTGATGTCTACAGTCTTTTCTAATAATTGTCTAGAGTCTGTTCTACTGCACGCCTACAGTCTCTTTTCATAATTGTCAACTTTCTGTACTACTGCACCTCTACAGTCTCTTCTACTGCACATCTACAGTTTGTTCTGATGGTCGTCTAGAGTCTGTACTAGTGGAACTCTACAGTCTGTTCTAAAACATGTCTACAGTCTTTTCTAATACTCATGTACAGTCTGTTCTAATGCTCGTGTAAAGTCTCAACTATTGCCCTCTACAGTCTATTCTTCTGCACATCGTCAGTCTGTTCTACTGCACATCTACAGTTTGTTCTACTGCACATCTACAGTCTGTTCTAATGCAAGTCCACAGTCTGTTCTACTTTGTCTACTATAAACTGTTGGTTTGTTCTACTTCGTGACCAAACGCCAGCATTATGTTCTTATGCACGTCTATTGTGACAGGAGAAGCAACTTAGCAGCAGAAGCCTACAGAACCGTGTAAGTGTATTTAATTCTTGTCATTTTTGAGCTTAGTGCCGTGTTATTGCTGAGAAAACCGCTCTGTGCATTACTACGACTCTGTCACGTGGTGCACCGGCGTTCACTCACCTGCTCCGCCTGGTTTCGCTTTGAGTTGTTTACGGCCTTTTGGAGGCGTGACCAAACGCCAGCAGCGCTCTGCTATTTAATCCGTGGTTTAGTCGAAGTCAGTAGGAGAAGCAACTTAGCAGCAGAAGCCTACAGAACCGTGTAAGTGTATTTAATTCTTGTCATTTTTGAGCTTAGTGCCGTGTTATTGCTGAGAAAACCGCTCTGTGCATTACTACGACTCTGTCACGTGGTGCACCGGGCGCTTCACTCTCACCTGCTCGCCGCCTGGTTTCGTTTGAGTTGTTTACGGCCTTTTGGAGGCGTGACCAAACGCCAGCAGCGCTCTGCTATTTAATCCGTGGTTTAGTCGAAGTCAGTAGGAGAAGCAACTTAGCAGCAGAAGCCTACAGAACCGTGTAAGTGTATTTAATTCTTGTCATTTTTGAGCTTAGTGCCGTGTTATTGCTGAGAAAACCGCTCTGTGCATTACTACGACTCTGTCACGTGGTGCACCGGCGCTCACTCACCTGCTCGCCTGGTTTCGCTTTGAGTTGTTTACGGCCTTTTGGAGGCGTGACCAAACGCCAGCAGCGCTCTGCTATTTAATCCGTGGTTTAGTCGAAGTCAGTAGGAGAAGCAACTTAGCAGCAGAAGCCTACAGAACCGTGTAAGTGTATTTAATTCTTGTCATTTTTGAGCTTAGTGCCGTGTTATTGCTGAGAAAACCGCTCTGTGCATTACTACGACTCTGTCACGTGGTGCACCGGCGTTCACTCTCACCTGCTCGCCGCCTGGTTTCGCTTTGAGTTGTTTACGGCCTTTTGGAGGCGTGACCAAACGCCAGCAGCGCTCTGCTATTTAATCCGTGGTTTAGTCGAAGTCAGTAGGAGAAGCAACTTAGCAGCAGAAGCCTACAGAACCGTGTAAGTGTATTTAATTCTTGTCATTTTTGAGCTTAGTGCCGTGTTATTGCTGAGAAAACCGCTCTGTGCATTACTACGACTCTGTCACGTGGTGCACCGGCGTTCACTCTCACCTGCTCGCCTGGTTTCGCTTTGAGTTGTTTACGGCCTTTTGGAGGCGTGACCAAACGCCAGCAGCGCTGCTATTTAATCCGTGGTTTAGTCGAAGTCAGTAGGAGAAGCAACTTAGCAGCAGAAGCCTACAGAACCGTGTAAGTGTATTTAATTCTTGTCATTTTTGAGCT
Organism: Neodontobutis hainanensis; assembly: GCA_024349245.1. Classification (NCBI taxonomy): domain Eukaryota; kingdom Metazoa; phylum Chordata; class Actinopteri; order Gobiiformes; family Odontobutidae; genus Neodontobutis; species Neodontobutis hainanensis. The sequence goes on along the minus strand of JALDNG010002526.1, from coordinate 3,277 downwards.
TAGTGCCGTGTTATTGCTGAGAAAACCGCTCTGTGCATTACTACGACTCTGTCACGTGGTGCACCGGCGTTCACTCTCACCTGCTCGCCGCCTGGTTTCGTTTGAGTTGTTTACGGCCTTTTGGAGGCGTGACCAAACGCCAGCAGCGCTCTGCTATTTAATCCGTGGTTTAGTCAAGTCAGTAGGAGAAGCAACTTAGCAGCAGAAGCCTACAGAACCGTGTAAGTGTATTTAATTCTTGTCATTTTTGAGCTTAGTGCCGTGTTATTGCTGAGAAAACCGCTCTGTGCATTACTACGACTCTGTCACGTGGTGCACCGGCGTTCACTCTCACCTGCTCGCCGCCTGGTTTCGTTTGTGTTGTTTACGGCCTTTTGGAGGCGTGACCAAACGCCAGCAGCGCTCTGCTATTTAATCCGTGGTTTAGTCGAAGTCAGTAGGAGAAGCAACTTAGCAGCAGAAGCCTACAGAACCGTGTAAGTGTATTTAATTCTTGTCATTTTTGAGCTTAGTGCCGTGTTATTGCTGAGAAAACCGCTCTGTGCATTACTACGACTCTGTCACGTGGTGCACCGGCGTTCACTCTCACCTGCTCGCCGCCTGGTTTCGTTTGAGTTGTTTACGGCCTTTTGGAGGCGTGACCAAACGCCAGCAGCGCTCTGCTATTTAATCCGTGGTTTAGTCGAAGTCAGTAGGAGAAGCAACTTAGCAGCAGAAGCCTACAGAACCGTGTAAGTGTATTTAATTCTTGTCATTTTTGAGCTTAGTGCCGTGTTATTGCTGAGAAAACCGCTCTGTGCATTACTACGACTCTGTCACGTGGTGCACCGGCGTTCACTCTCACCTGCTCGCCGCCTGGTTTCGTTTGAGTTGTTTACGGCCTTTTGGAGGCGTGACCAAACGCCAGCAGCGCTCTGCTATTTAATCCGTGGTTTAGTCGAAGTCAGTAGGAGAAGCAACTTAGCAGCAGAAGCCTACAGAACCGTGTAAGTGTATTTAATTCTTGTCATTTTTGAGCTTAGTGCCGTGTTATTGCTGAGAAAACCGCTCTGTGCATTACTACGACTCTGTCACGTGGTGCACCGGCGTTCACTCTCACCTGCTCGCCGCCTGGTTTCGCTTTGAGTTGTTTACGGCCTTTTGGAGGCGTGACTAAACGCCAGCAGCGCTCTGCTATTTAATCCGTGGTTTAGTCGAAGTCAGTAGGAGAAGCAACTTAGCAGCAGAAGCCTACAGAACCGTGTAAGTGTATTTAATTCTTGTCATTTTTGAGCTTAGTGCCGTGTTATTGCTGAGAAAACCGCTCTGTGCATTACTACGACTCTGTCACGTGGTGCACCGGCGTTCACTCTCACCTGCTCGCCGCCTGGTTTCGTTTGAGTTGTTTACGGCCTTTTGGAGGCGTGACCAAACGCCAGCAGCGCTCTGCTATTTAATCCGTGGTTTAGTCGAAGTCAGTAGGAGAAGCAACTTAGCAGCAGAAGCCTACAGAACCGTGTAAGTGTATTTAATTCTTGTCATTTTTGAGCTTAGTGCCGTGTTATTGCTGAGAAAACCGCTCTGTGCATTACTACGACTCTGTCACGTGGTGCACCGGCGTTCACTCTCACCTGCTCGCCGCCTGGTTTCGTTTGAGTTGTTTACGGCCTTTTGGAGGCGTGACCAAACGCCAGCAGCGCTCTGCTATTTAATCCGTGGTTTAGTCGAAGTCAGTAGGAGAAGCAACTTAGCAGCAGAAGCCTACAGAACCGTGTAAGTGTATTTAATTCTTGTCATTTTTGAGCTTAGTGCCGTGTTATTGCTGAGAAAACCGCTCTGTGCATTACTACGACTCTGTCACGTGGTGCACCGGGCGTTCACTCTCACCTGCTCGCCGCCTGGTTTCGTTTGAGTTGTTTACGGCCTTTTGGAGGCGTGACCTGCTGAATTCAATTCTTGAATCAGACGGGTATATAAGTGTGAACCACCGCGGCAGCGGTCGCGGCAGCCCTAATCGTGTGAAGACCTAAGAGAGTAAAGACCATCGACTCTACCTGCACTCGACTCCACCGAGCAGGGCACTTGAGTATTGCACTTTTTGTACCAATTGTTTGCACTTAAAACTTACTATTTATACTTTACTCTCTACTGTCTATTGTTTTTTCTGCTCCTCTTCAATGTGTTTTCAAATTCCCACTGTCATTTCTCCACGGACATTTTCATCTGTTTTACGCAAAAGGAGATGCAACCATAACAATCTGCATGTTATATCACCGTCCATAACTGCCTCTTCTACTTTCTCAATAGGCTTGTGGAACTGCCAGTCTGCTGTGAACAAAGCTGATTTCATTACCGCTTTTGTTCAACATTCTGGTCTTTCAGTTGTAGCACTTACAGACACATGGATCAAACCAGAGGACTCTGCCACTCGCTGCCCTCTCCCATAATCACACTTTCTCCCACAGTCCTCGCCTCACAGGAAGGGGTGGAGGGACCGGATTACTTATCCCTACTGACTGGAAGTTCAAACAGCTAGCACCCTTGTGTGACAACAGCTCCTTCGAGTTCCATGCTGTTACCATCACCCACCCTGTTAAAAGTCACTTTGTAGTTATCTATCGACCCCAGGTCAGCTTGGACATTTCTTGGAGGAGTTGGATGTGCTTCTTTCATCCTTCCCTGAGGATGGTACTCCTCTGGTGGTATTAGGAGACTTCAACATCCACCTTGAAAAGCCACAGGCTGCTAACTTCAATAACCTGACTGCATCATTTGACCTCAAGCAGGTCTCCACACCAGTAACTCACAAGTCTGGTAACCAACTAGATCTCATCTACATAAGACACTGCTCCGCTCGGCATACTCAGGTCACACCTCTGCACACGTCGGATCATTTCTTCGTAACTCTTGACCTCGATCTAACTTCTCCAGACACCGCAACAGTTTTACCGCTGGTCACTTTCCGACGTAACCTGCGTTCACTCAGTCCCTCCCGCTTTTCCTCTGCCGTCTCTTCTGCGCTTCCTCTTGAGGAGCTCTCGCTTTTAAACACCAACACTGCCACTGACACTCTGTGCTCCACTCTTACATCCTGCCTGGACAACTTATGCCCTCTTATATCCAGACCAGCTCGTACATCCTCGTCTGCCCCCTGGTTATCCGATGTTCTACGTGAGCACCGCACCAGCCTCCGGTCAGCTGAGAGAAATGGCGCAAGTCAAAAGATCTCACTGACCTCTCTATCTACCAGTCTCTCCTCTCTAATTTCTCTGCTGATGTCACTTCTGCAAAAACTGAC